>MU694683.1:86696-130744 GCA_026770625.1 Nicotiana glauca | reverse complement strand
ATTATAGTTAAATTCACCTATTATCAACACCCCACACTTAAACCTTTGCTCGTCCTCGAGCAAGCTAAACCACACTTCTAGGCCTAACCATTTGATGCATTACCCCAATTTATGTCACACCCTCCATTACAAAGGACCAACCTAAGCAGTGCAATAATCATGCCTCAGATGCAGACTCTCATGCCATGACACACTCGTGCTCACTCTAGTCACTCTAACAGAAGTGAAGATTTACTTTTTCTTCCTGAGTCACATGCACTCATATCAAAAGTCTAAGAAACGTTCCCCACACCAAGGATAGAAAGAATTCACTCACTCTCAGCAAAGATCATTCACATGTCATACAGACACACCATAAGCTTGCCCCTAGTGTAATACTCTACTAATCGAGCTGTTCAGTCAAAGATCAAGCGGTCTTCATTTGGTTGTAATGTAGGCTAAGGGACGGGTAGGATATATTTGGATATAGTGACTAACCTCCCTAAGCACTTTTAAAACACACTTCCTTTTATTTCAATTTCCATTCTCAACCCAATCGTTCTTCCACATTTTTGTTTCACATGTGACCCCCACTTTTCTTTAGATGCAACTGGCTTCTTTTTTTTTTTCTTTTTTTTTTGTTTTCTTTTACAATGCCAGTGCACCAATCAAACAATTCATTCTTGATTCCCCTTTTTTCGCTAACTCCCTACTAACCCACACTTTGATTTTTGTACGTTCTTTAGTGATTCAAATGCTTCTAGGAGGTATAGGTTCAAACAATTAGCTATTCAAACACAGAGATTTAGGTCATTATCGGGTTATCAAAGAACAGGCTTCAGGCTCAAAGGGGTTAACTAATGGCAATATATACGGGTGGATTCATAATTATATAGGGTTGCATAAAGAAATGCCTCAATCATCTCTAAAACCAAACAACATCTATTTCGCTTTGAAAACATACGGGGCAAGTTCTAGGTATCACATGCAAGTACAGAATGCAAGTAATATCTCCCACACACTTAGCATGTGACTCATTCCGAATCAGTTCATCAACACACTCATACGAGCATTCAATCAAGACAAGATATGCAAAATTAAGGCATAGATTTACGAGTCCACAACTGAGCCTAGACGTCACACTCTCAAGTTCGTTTTAGTTATTTGCAGGTGTGCACATCAGGGGTTGAATTCTAGCCTTCACCCATCTTAGTCCTAAAACTATAAAAGAAAAATCTACCTAACCCGGTTCAAGAAAAGCCCTTGAAAAAGAACTGTGGTCAAAAGAAAAACCAAGGGAGAAATACTACACTACCTAGAAGAGAAAAATAAAATAATAAAAAAAAATCTATATGGACTACTTCCCTCAAGAGTACTGTCCAAGTGGTCCGTCCTCAGGAAGAGTCCTCTAACTTTTTTTTATTTCCGACTTTGACCCTCAAGAGACCCGTCGACAAGTGTCCATCCTTGGGCCAAGTCAGCTACTCCTAACNACAGTAATATACTAAATGCACTCTTCCGAGATACACTAGCTTACTTTATTTAGCACAATTCACTTTAGATTACACCTAAGGCTTCGTTATCCCTAATCATGCCTTTAAACCCGCAATTATAGATTCCTCTTATACTTTAGGAGTGATGTTGTTCAACAATAACCTAAATATGCACTATCTTCCAAGTTATGCACACTAAATAGGCACAGCTAATTAAGGATCCTGTCAATTGACTACAACAAACACATAGTTGAACAAATAGAGATTGAAACTAGCAATTTGTATTCACATAAATAATAAGTTCATCCCCTAATAGGTTCCACCAAAACCTTAGACAAAGAATTTAGCTACTCATGGCTATGGGAAAACAAACTAAGACAGAATTCATCATAACTAGCAATAAAAATCAAAGAAAAGAAAAAAATATATTTTGGGTATTCTCTCACAATCGTTTTCCTTGCTAAGATACTCCAAAATACAATACATGCCTCTCTTGGGTGAAGTCTAGTGTTTAAAATAGGGTTTAGGTCTAAAAATCCCGTATTTTACACTTTAGTCCCTAAAGTTTCTCGCTCTTGCCGCGGTCGCGGTCAAACCGTGGCCAAATGCACTCGCTGAATCTCAGTCTGTCTACGAGTAGTCTTCACCGTCGTTCTGTCGCGGTTGCGGTGGAACCGCGGTGAACCCAGTTCTCTAAATCTTCAGGCCTGTTTTGCGTGGTTTACTTGGAANTCCAAGTGGTCCGTCCTCAGGAAGAGTCCTCTAACTTTTTTTTATTTCCGACTTTGACCCTCAAGAGACCCGTCGACAAGTGTCCATCCTTGGGCCAAGTCAGCTACTCCTAACATAAGCACACTCAAATATATACAGCACATCAATCTAATGCTACAGCACAAACAACATCTATATACATTACAACACACAATCAGAGCAAGTCTCCCACCCCACACTTAAAATCATGGCATGTCCCCATGTCATATCAAGAAAGTAAACAGCAGAAGGGTCAGAAGACTTCCCTAAGATTCACTCAGAGTCGGAGACGGTGCTAGGGTCTACATTGCAAGCTCTCCCCAACGCATGGAACCAGGCCATAAACCTGCTCGCAGATTTGGACTGCCTCTGAGACATGGCATCCATCCGCGTGTGTAGGCCATCCACCGAGGTGCGGATATTCGTGACCTCTTCCTCCATGGAATGCAGCATAGGCCAGGTGGAATGTGATCTGGATAGGCCTGCCCCAGTATGGGGGCGTCGAGAGGATCCAGCACTGTCAGTGGATCTCCTGGACGGAGCAAGAGGAATTGGATCATCATCCTCATCATCAATCCCAATTGTTGTATGTGTACCCCGGCCCACTCTGATGCCTGAGGCTCTGAATGCTGCTTTAGGGGGCAAGTGTCCATCGGCAGGATTAGCGGGGGTATTTCTCAGCAGACACAGTGTAGTCACCAAAGAAGGGAAGTAAAATCCCTTTGACAGCAGCGGTCCCCGTAGGACCATTTCATCATTAATTACCCTTGCCGCATCAAAATTCTTATTCGTCATGAAGCACCATGTCAACAGTGCACGCTGGAAGTTCACGTCAGTTGTGTTGCTTGAGGGCAGGAACCGGCTGCAGATGATAGTTAACCAACACTTAACCAAGTGGGAGAAAGAGTTGGAGTTTAGGGTGATGTGGTCACGTATCCAGGTTGGTCGCCCCTTTGTGCATAGTATATCAGTCATGACCTCCCATGTGACCCCTGGCCTATCATGGTAGTAGTCGATGTCACTAGTGAACTGAGGCAGCCGCAACACCTGGCGAATCATGGGAATTATGGCGTTGACCACTGTACCTCGCACAATCACCTCCCTACCTAAGTTCAATGGGCAGTTGGCATAAAACTCCCTAACAAGCATCTTGTTTACTGGGGCAGGGTCATCAAATAAGAATTCCATTTCCCTCCTCCTAATTTCTTCATACATCTCTTCCTAGTCTACGCGGAGGGCTGCCCGGTCAAGCGGGATCTCATGGATGAAGTTCTTCATAGCCTTGGCATTAAAGTCGTCCTCCGCTAGTTCTGATTGGAACCTGGATTCATCATATGTAGGCAGTTGGGATGCGCTTGCCGATCTCTTTTGCCTTTTAGGGGCCATAGTACCTGTAAAGAATTCCGAAGTACCATCAAATATATCTTACTTGTGCCAGTTGGATGGGTACTCAGACTTCACCACTCGATGGCACCAAACACTTTCCCCCATTTATTTCATTCATACAAAGTGCCCATTCCCCACTAATAAGGTGTTCAAGGAGAACAACCTCCACAATGGCCTCACAATCTTCTTACAAATTCCGACATACAACACCCCACACTTACTCCCTCAAGTGATTCACGTTAAATACAACACCTCCATACACCAATTACAACACCGCCAGAACCTAGATTAGGCATAAAATGCCTCAAAATTGTATAACAAATCCCCTATTTTCGGCCAAAAATGGCCCTTCACCAAGCTACACCACAAAACTATTTTCTAGGCCTCCAAGTCATCAAAAAAACCCCCACAATTAAAGTATAATGGAGACCCAACCAAATTAGCACTAAACAAACCCACAAGCATCAAATACAACAATAGAACCGACAAAAAGAAGCAAAAGTTTGTAAAGGAAATTAAACTAATTCTACCTAGGGTTTAAGTTAAACAAGTTGAGACTACATTACACTAATTAAAAAGAAAAAAATAGAAAAAAGAAGAAGAAAACTTACTTACTTGAAGATGGGGGTGGGTGGGTAGTGGAGATGGATGTTTGGGAGGGATGACAATGGAGTTGAAAAAGAGGGAAGGAATTTTTGGAGAAGAAAAGAGAGGAAATAGAGAGGAAAAGAGAAGTGTTTTTGGGGTGGGGGCCGTTATTTGAGTGCTGATAGGAAGGGGGGTTTGTTTTTAGGGTTAATGTTAATTAGAGGGGGGGGATTTAAAAAAAAATTCATACTTGGACCCGTCTGGGTCTGCCGCGGTCGCGGTTGAACCGCGGTAAACTAGATTCAGAAAGGGTTTTCTACCGCGGTTTGACCGCGGTCGCGGTGGAACCGCAGTCAAAGTACTGTTCTGATTCTGGCATTTTTTTTACAATGTGTTACACTTACAACAATGTCATGGGTTTCCTCCCACGCAGTGCCTGATTTAATGTCGCGACACGACTTAGATGAGTGCAATTAAGGCTCGCTCGACCTCTGTGGTTCATTCAAGTGCAGCTCAGACATTTCCTTCGGCTTGCTCATGCCCACATAAAATTTCAATCGCTGACCATTCACTCTAAATGTACGAGAGTCATTCTCAGTAGCAACTTCCACAGCTCCTGACGTGAAAACTTCAACTACTCGAAATGGTCCAGACTATCGTGACTTAAGCTTACCCGGGAACAACCTCAGTCTTGAGTTGTAGAGCAATACCATGTCCCCGAGTTTGAAATTTTGCTCAACGATGTTCTGATCGTGTAGCCTCTTCATTCTCTCCTTGTACAACCTTGTGCTCTCAAAAGCAAGATACCGGAACTCCTCGAGCTCATGCAATTCAGTGACTCTTCATGTGCCCGCAGCTTCCATGTCTAAGTTTAGCCGTTTCAGTGCCCACCACGCTTTATGCTCAAGTTCTACAGGTAGGTGGCAGGCCTTCCCAAACACCAACTTGTATGGTGACATACCAATAGGTGTTTTGAAAGCAGTTCTGTAAGCCCAGATTGCATCATCTAACTTCCTCGCCCAGTCAGTTCTTGTGGCGTTCACCGTTTTAGTTAACACACTCTTGATTTCTCTATTGGAAACTTCGACCTGTCCACTAGTCTGCGGGTGGTAAGGAGTAGCCACCTTGTGGCGCACATCGTATTTAGCCAGCAACTTTTCAAAGGCTCTGTTGCAAAAGTGAGTGCCCCCATCACTGATAATTGCTCGTGGTGTCCCAAAGCGAGTGAATATGTTCTTCTTTAGAAATCCTACCACCACTTTTGCATCATTGGTGGGTAATGTAGTAGCTTCCACCTATTTGGACACATAGTCTACAGCAACAAGAATATACTTATTGCCATAGGAGCTGACGAAGGGACCCATGAAGTCGATCCCCCAGACGTCAAACACTTCCACCTCTTGAATTGGATTCATGGGCATCTCGTGGCGCTGGGAAATGTTCCCGGTGCGCTGACATTCATTGCAGCCCTTCACCCATAAGTGAGCATCTTTGAACACTGTTGGCCAGAAGAATCTAGCCTCTAGCACCTTTGCTGCTGTCCTGATTCCTCCAAAGTGACCGCCATACGCCGATGCGTGACAAGCCTGCAAAATAGAAGATTGTTCGATCTCGGGGATGCATCTTCGGATCATATTATCAAGGCATATTCTAAACAGACAAGGCTCGTCCCAGTAATATTGGTGGCTTTCACGAAAAAATCTTTTCCTTTGGACCAATGAAAGGTCGTGAGGAACTATACCATTGGCCAGGTAATTAGCAAAGTCTACATACCATGGCGCTTCTTGGTGAGTGGTGGCAAGCAACTGCTCGTCTGGAAATGTTTCCAGAATTTCCTCAACATCTACAACATTTTGAGCTCCCTCAAGTCGTGATAGATGATCAGCGACTTGATTCTCAGTGCCCTTTCGGTCACGTATTTCAAGATCGAATTCTTGCAGTAGCAACACCCAACGAATCAGGCGTGGCTTAGATTCTCTTTTTTCTATTAAGTACGTAAGAGTTGCATGGTCAGTGTATACAATTAATGTGGATCCTATCAGATAGGACCAGAACTTGTCAAAAGCGAACACCACAGCTAGAATCTCCTTTTCCGTCACTGTGTAGTTCAACTGGGCTCCGCTCAGCGTTCTACTAGCATAGTAGATCAGGTGCATCAATTTGTCTTTCCGCTGGCCCAGCACTGCACCCACTACGTAGTCACTAACATCACACATTAATTCGAACAGTTGCTCCCAGTTGGGGGCAACAATGATGGGTGCTGTGACCAGCCTCTATTTCAACTCTTCAAATGCTACCCTACAATTATCAGAAAATATAAACGGGTGATCTTTCTCTAACAACTTATAGAGAGGGTTGGCGATTTTGGAGAAGTCTTTTATGAACCTCCGGTAGAAACCGGCATGTCCAAGAAAACTTCTTATGGCTTTGACTGAAGTTGGTGGAGGCAGCTTTGCTATTACATCAACCTTTGCTCGATCCACCTCTATTCCCTTGCTTGACACCCGGTGCCCCAAGACTATTCCTTCTTGTACCATGAAATGGCACTTCTCCTAATTTAGAACCAAGTTAGTCTCGATGCACCGTTTTAGCACACGCGTCGGATTTATTAGGCACTCCTCAAATGAATTTCCCACCACTGAGAAATCATCCACGAACACCTCCATTATATCCTCTACCATGTCAGTGAATATGTCCATCATGCACCGTTGGAATGTGGCGGGTGAATTGCATAGGCCAAAGGGCATCCTCCTGAAGGCATAAATGCCATATGGGCAGGTGAAGGAGGTCTTCTCTCTATCCTCAGGTGCAATAGAGATCTGATTGTACCCTGAGTACCCATCCAGAAAATAAAAGTGTGACCTCCCTGCCAATCTATCCAGCATATGATCAATGAAGGAAAGTGGGAAGTGGTCTTTCCGGGTGGCTAGATTCAACTTTCGATAATCCATGCAAATTCTCCAGCCTGTGACGGTTCTTGTTGAGATTAGTTCATTGTTGTCATTCTTCACAACCGTCATGCCACCCTTTTTAGGAACACATTGAACTGGTCTAACCCAGCTACTGTCAGAGATTGGGAAAATAATTCCCGCATCCAACCACTTTATCACTTCCTTCTTTACCACTTCCTTCATATTAGGGTTCAGCCTCCTCTGATGTTCCCTGGAAGGTTGTGCCCCTCTTCCAGCGGAATCTTGTGTATGTAATAGGCGGGGATGATCCCCTTGATGTCTGCCATGGTCCACCCAATAGCAGTTTTGCACTCCCTTAGTACCTGCAAAAACTGTTGAACCTGCACATCAAACAAACCATATGAGATAATAACAAGTAATGTGGAGTTGGGCCCCAAAAATTCATACCCGAGGTGAGCTGGTAATGGCTTTAGTTCCAGCTTAGGTGGTTCTTTAATGGATGGCTTTGCAGGAGGGGTCTCTCTCTTTTCTAAGTGCAAGGGCTCAAACTCTAGATTTCTGTCCCAGAACCCTCTACCTTCCAATGGCAACACCCATTCCGCCAAATAACTCACCATTCACTTCATCTAAATTCATCAAGCATGCAGCAAGGGGATCCTCAACTGTCAACACCTCATCATCAGACTCTACAATTACATCCACGACATTAATAAGAGAACAATTGGCGAACTCACTTGTTCACCTCATAGATTTCTACACATTGAATATAATTTCTTCATCATTAAGCCTCATCTTGAGCTCCCCAGTCTCACAATCAATCAGAGCTCTCCCCGTGGACAAGAATGGCCGTCCTAAGATTATAGGAATTTCTTCATCTACTTTGCAATCCAAGACTACAAAATATGCAGGGAACACAAATTTCCCTACCTGAATAAGCACATCATCAAGGATCCCAAATGGACGCTTCACAGTCCTGTTGGCCAGCTGCAACAACATAGAGGTGGGTCTAGCTCTCCCAATGCCCAACCTCTTATAAATAACCAGGGGCATAAGATTAATTTTGGCCCCTAAATCACAGAGTGCCTTAGCAAAGGCGAAGTTCCCAATAGTGCATGGAATTGTAAAGCTACCTGTATTAGATAGCTTTCAGCAACAAGTCTAGTCACCACTGCACTACAGGTCTGAGTAAGTGTCACCGTGACCAAGTCTTGGAAGTCAAACTTCTGGGACATCAAGTCCTTCATCATTTTAGCGTATCCAGACATCTCCTTTAAAGCTTCAATCAATGGAATATTTACCTGGATTTGTTTGAGCATCTCAAAGAACTTTTTATACTGCTGCTCCTTTTGATGCTTGGCCAACCTCTGTGGAAATGGTGCAGGAGGTCTTTTCTTCCCAATCACTTTGGATTTCTCTTTCTCAGCTACTATGTCAGTTACGAGCTCTTCAACTGGCTCGGCTACTTTCTCCGTCTCCTACTGCATATTCTTTTCTTCAGGTGCGGGCTGGACTGTCACCTCTATCAATACCTTAGATTCATCCAGCTCAATAGGCACTGGAATGAGTATCTCAGCCTATATGTTTTCTCGAGCTCTCTCTTGCTCTACATCTAGATCCCTGCCATTACGGAGACACACAGCCATCATCTGCTTTGGGCCCTGATCTTTTGGATTGATTTGGGTATCTGCAGGTAATGTCCCTTGAGGACGATTGTTCAGCGACATTGAAATCTGGCCCACTTGTACCTCAATATTTTTGATAGTCGCATCAGGTGCATCCACTCTTTCATTTATCTTTGCATTGGACCCAATAACCTGCTGCATCATTGCTTCCAGTCTTTCAAACTCATCTTCTTGTCTTTCACCATGCTGCTGCTGAGGTGGATGGTACCCTTGCTGCTGATTGTTGTACCCTTGTGGTCTAGGATACGGTGCCATGTTGTTGGGAGGTCTCATACCTCCCATGTTTTCGGCGTTATAATGTGGCTGAGGTGGCCTGTCTGCTGTTGAGTCTGCTGACCCCAGTTCTGATTTCCTTGTCTCTGACCCCCATAGTTAGCCACATAGTTTATATCTTCAGGGTGTTGATGATGATGATCATGCTCTGCATTCCAAGGATTACCAACAAGCCCCCATTGGTAGTATCTACGATATGTACCTGCTGTTTCTGCCCTGATTCCTCCACCTTTTTGGTTAGAATGCTCATTTGTGTCAAGAGAGTCACCATATTTTCAGCCATTGTATTAGAAAGATCAAGAGGAACTGAGTGCACCACTGGAGTGATAGGTGCATTCCTAGTTGTCCATCCCGAATTCTGCGCCATTTTGTCAAGCAAATTCTGACATTCTCTCCAAGTTTTGCTCAAGAATGCCCCACCAGCAGATGCATCTACAATATTCTTCATGCTGTCTGACAGTCCCATGTAAAACCGTTTTCCCAACATCTGTTCTGGAACACCGTGGTGGGGACACATAACCAACATTCCTTTAAACCTGCCCCATGTCTCGTGTAGTGTCTCCATTGGTTTCTGTTTGAAACTCACGATCTCATCAATTTGTTGAGCAGTTTTGTTGGGCGGGTGGAACTTGTTGTGAAATTGCTTGACTAATTCATCCCAAGTTTCTATAGAGTTTATGGGGAGTGAATTTAGCCAAACCTGAGCAGCTCCTGTCACCGATAATGGAAACAATAATAGCCTGATTGCTTCCGGAGTCACGTTGGGTTGCCTTAGGGTTTTGCATATAGACAGGAAGTTCTTCAAGTGCTGTTGAGGATCTTCTATTTGTGTCCCAGAAAAGAGTCCCTTGTTTTGCAACAAGTGTAGCATGTTATTTGTGATCTGGAACGATTCAGCTTGTATTGCAGGCACAACCATGGCAGTGGCCAGATTGTCAGCTATGGGTTGTGCCCAGTCATATAGTGTACCCTCAGGCACAGGAGGTGCCACTCCCCTGATATTTAAGCCAGCTTGCTCATTCCTGACGTTTTTGTTGGGGTTGATTACGTCTCTCATGTCAATTTCGAGTTTGTGTGTTTGTTGGGATTGTTGAAGTCCTTTGTTGGCACTATTCAATGCCTGAAATGTTTTCTCGGGGTATGAGAGTCCTTCAAGTAGTTATCCAGTCCTCGTAGACTTTCTAGGCATACACCTGAGCAACCAAGTCAACAACCGTCAACTTTTCAATGAGAAATTGGGTAGAGAGAAACTGACTACAATAAGAATTTTTGTATTTCTGTCAATGGTAATTGATAATTTCGTTAACTCCCCGGCAACGACGCCAAAATTTGATCACGCCCAACTATGCCCTCTAAAAAGGACTCTGCGGACGTTGCAAATATAACCCGAGTATTACGCCCAGGGTCGAATCCACAAATAGTTAACCTATCAATCACTATCTTTAGACCCACTAAACTCTTCAGAACCAGTTTCCTAAATGTTTGAATCACAGTTGATGATGTCTTTAGTAACTACGATTGCAAGTAAATTAAACAGCTGTAAAATAAAATACTAAGGTTGTGAACAATGCTGAGAAGAAGCTAAGGCAATAATTTTCCCTATTGATGGAATCCCTTCTGTTTATGCTTATACAAATTTACCAACACATCTCTATCAATCATGAACGCTCATCTTACCGTAAATCTCTCCCGAGTAATCACAGTAATATACTAAATGCACTCTTCCGAGATACACTAGCTTACTTTATTTAGCAAAATTCACTTTAGATTACACCTAAGGCTTCGTTATCCCTAATCCCGCCTTTAAACCCGCAATTATAGATTACTCTTATACTTTAGGAGTGGTGTTGTTCAACAATAACCTAAATATGCACTATCTTCCAAGTTATGCATACTAAATAGGCACAGCTAATTGAGGATCCTGTCAATTAACTACAACAAACACATAGTTGAACAAATAGAGATTGAAACTAGCAATTTGCATTCACATAAACAAGAAGTTCATCCCCCAATAGGTTCCATAAAAACCTTAGACAAATAATTTAGCTACTCATGGCTATGGGAAAACAAACTAAGATAGAATTCATCATAACTAGCAGTAAAAATCAAAGAAAAGAAGAAATATGTTTTGGGTATTCTCTCACAATCGTTTTCCTTGCCAAGGTACTCTAAAATACAATACATGCCTCTCTTGGGCGAAGTCTAGTGTTTAAAATAGGGTTTAGGTCTAAAAATCCCGTATTTTACACTTTAGTCCCTGAAGTTTCTCGCTCCTGCCGCGGTCGCGGTCAAATCGTGGCCAAATGCACTCTCTGAATCTCAGTCTGTCTGCGAGTAGTCTTCACCGTCGTTCTGCCGCGGTTGCGGTGGAACCGCGGTGATCCCAGTTCTCTGAATCTTCAGGCCTTTTTTGCGTGGTTTGCTTGGAAAATTTCACAGTTGGCCTCTTTTTCTTCATTTTTGACTCCAAAAGTACTCCCTAGCCTTCTCTAGTCATATATCACCTGCAAATCATGAGAAGCACTAATAAGAGCATTTTGTTATCACTTTTATCATCAAAACTATACAAGAAGGTGGTTATTTAAGGCCTGATTATAGTTAAATTCACCTATTATCATTTAGAAAGTTTGTTTCTAGTCGTTGTTCAAAATGATTTAGGGAATACAATCAAGAATGACATTATGAACATTCTGACAATTCAAATAATAAATATCTAAGTTATTGAAAACTACCTTTAGTATAATTACTATAACAATTGATATGTGAACTTCAAATAACAACAAAAAAGGGTATGTGGCTATTTCCTAATGATTCATGAAGATTGCAAAGCGATATTATGAGATTTGTGTATATTCCTACTCCGCATGATAGGGATACTTCATGTAGTGTACTACTTAATTGGTTGAGTGGAATTTTTAACGTAAAATATCTTATAACTATAATTCTAGCACACAAAAAAAAATGCTACGATAAATATTAAATGAGAAACTTAATAAAAGTGATTTGTTGTTGATTGGTTGATTATTTCACGTGCATTGTATTGCACACATTTTGAAATTGATTGTACAAGTAAGGGTTAAAGATGATAGGAGATAGTATTAGCAACATGCATACAATGTCTTATACTGGATAGGGTCACCATGCATAATTGAAAGAAGGTTTGAAGAAGCCACACAATTTCTACACAGTTCCTGTAAAAGTTTTTCTCCCCTCATTTCAATTTAAGTGTCGTACTTTCTTTTTTAGTACGGAAAATAGGGGTGTGCATTCTAATCGGTTTATCGATAAATCGAATCGATTATTTGTTATCGAGTTATCGATATCGAGTTATCGACTTATCGATTTCGATCAAGAAAATTTTCTTATCGAGTTATCGATTTCGATTTCTATTTCGTCCTCTCTGGTTATCGACTTATCGAATAATCAATAAGATATACCGAAAAGACAATTATACCCTTATACTATAATATTTTTTCTTTTACCTTAAATTATTATTTCCATTTTTCTCTACCTACCCTTATTATTCTCTAATTTCCTCTACCCTAGCCATTTTTTTATTTCACCCGCTCAACGCCGCTTCTGTCCTCTCCAAGTCTCCATATTCTGAAGACTCAAGTTCCTCAAGAGTCAAGCCTCAACGTTTTTAGCAAACTTTTCTTCACTTAAAATTACTCCTTTTTCGGTTTCTCCCACATATCTGGTAATTCTCTTTCTCCAAATGGGTTCTTTCAGTTTTTAGAATTTTGTTCTTCATGTTTTTCTTATTTGCATTTCACAGATCTTGTTTGTATCATTGTATGTGTTTCGTTAGTTTTGCTTTTGCTCGTCTCTGCCACTAGTTGAGTTTTGCTTTTTACAGAGAGTTTTGAAGTGTTTGTTTGAGAAGTTTTTTTCCAAAAGAAATAAATAATGAACTAACTTATTTTAATAGAGTAAGGTGGAAATATTAGTTGCAAGCAAGTTGTATTTTTGAATTTTTGGAAAAAAGTGTTTGTTCAACAGTGTTTGCAAACTCTAAAACAAATATATTAATTTGGAATTTAAAAAAAAACATTTCTTCCTTAAATAAAATAGGACAAAAACGAGTATGCATGCTTCCAGCAACATTCAAAAAAAAGGCAACATTGTGAAGTGGTCACGCATGGCTGCTGATTTGAAAATATGGGACAAAAGCTAGTGCTTTCCTCTTGGAATATTAAAAAGTTAACATTGGATGGAGGAGTTTGCTTTTTTTTTTTTAATACATGGATCATCTCCCATTTAGGCAAGCACATGGCTACAACATGAAAACTTGTCTGCCAATTCTATTGTTTATTCAATGTCATATTGCTTTGGGACATTAAACAAAGGAACATGGATCATTGTACAAAGGAACATGGGATGGAATTATAAACAATTCACACGCCTGTCAGCAAACAAAAAAAAAGGTCAAAAACAAACTTTATTTTGAATACTAACTGAGTTTGTAAAAACTATATTTGCAAGAACTTGACTTGTTAATATATATTCTTATTAGATTTTACTAATCTTGGCAAAGAAGCTTCTACCGACGATGTTTGCTAGAGTTTGTTAGCTGCTATGTAAGTTCTCCATTTTAAATAATATGCTTGTAAAAGAATGTGATGTGTTACAAAGTTCTTAATATTTTTCTCTTTAATAACTTGAGGGTTGATTATTGATTTGCTGCCTATTTGCAGATGGACTCAATGACACTTCTCAAGAACGTTTTTATTTTTCTGAAAAATGGGTTGTTGTTATACTTCTATATGCTTTTTGTATTAATACTATAGAAGTTGGAAAATAATGGTAGTAGCTAGATTTTAATTTTGTCTTACGATTGGATACTTCTGCCCCCATATGAATATGGCTAGTATGATGGATGGTACACTTTGCATTGGGTAAGCTCCAAATTTGCATTTTCTAACTATATGAGAACTTGGTTATAGTTTTAAAGTGTGTGCACACTTTAAAGTTCAGATATCCCAGTTGGACAACTACTACTACTGAACGGTATAATCTGCCTTATTGAAAATCGATAAATCGAATCGATAAGTCCCCAAAATCGATAAATCGAAATCGAAACCTTATTGAAACGATAACGATAAGCATATGTACAAATCGATATCGATAAGTAATTATCGATAAGGGTCAAATTCGAATCGATAAATCGATTGCACACCCCTAACGGAAAAGGGCCTAAAATGCCCTTTTACTATATGAAATAGGACAGACTAGCCCTCCGTTAAAAGTTAGTCTTTATTCTGCCCTTGCCGTCAACAAATGGGCTCATATATGCATATATGCCCTCCATCACTAACAGAAGACTCATAAAGCCACATGGAATATATGTGAGGGCAAGTTAGACCTAGTTCGAATTGTACAGGGGCATATATGAGTCATTTATAATAATCATTTCTCAAACGCTTCACAACTTCATATCAGTTTACTTAGACACCTATTTGACGATACCAAACTAATTATCATAGCAAATAAACTCAGTCATAGACACAACAAATGAACGACAATGACTTTATTAAATTCTTGTATAAAAACATAAAGCTTCATTACATAATAAAAGGCAACAATTAAGTCACAATAACACTAACATTACATGTTATTTCGCACTGATCGAAAGAACATAACAAGACATCCCAATATCACACACATGAAAATCCACATCTTCTTCCTAAATTTAGCATCAAACACAACTGAGTACTCTAAATCGGTCACTTTCTTCATTAGAACATTTGTTTCCAATTTCAAGGCTTCTATTCCTTCATGACCGACGAGCATCATAACATTCTCAAGATCAAATTTTCCTTTGGAGAGCATTTCTTTCACGATTAGAGCTTTCTTTTCCTTCTTTAAACTACATATGAGATTTGAAACTCTAGGAGGAAGCTCTTCATCTAGTCATTCCCAATAGGAATATTTTTCATCCTAAAAACCAAAAATAAATTAAAAAAAATTTACAAGCAAATCGGAATAATTAAAAGAACTCATCAAAAATTTACTTACCCCATGCTTCGGGCACTTGAAAAACCTTCTCCTAGCATTTAAAGGTGTCAATGCCATAAAATAATTGGCAGTAAGTCCGTAATGACACCTCCTATTTGACCCATTTGAGCTATTAGAAGATTCCGACATTGTCTTTTATTGTCTTTTGTTATGATTCGACCCCATTGAGCTACTAGGATTTAATGAAGTCATTATCGTTCATTTGAATGTTTGTATCTATGACTTAGTTTATTTGCTGTAACAATTTGTTTGGTGTTGTCAAAGGAGTGTCTAAGTAAACTGATATGGAGTTATGAAGTGTTTGAGAAATGACTATTATAACTGACTCATATATGCCCCTGTACAATTCGAACTAGGTCTAACTTGCCCTCACATATATTCCACGTGGCTTTATGAGTCTTCCGTTAGTTATGGAGGGCATATACGAGCCCGTTTGTTAACGGCAAGGGCAGAATAGAGACCAACTTTTAACGGAGGGCTAGCCTGTCCTATTTCATATAGTAAAGGGGCATTTTATGCCCTTTTTCGTTTTTAGTATGTTTCATAAAGATTGCCTTTTTTAAAGTTGGTAATCTCCAATTCTAACATTTTATATGACATATTTTTTACCACAAGATTCAGAAGACAAATTTTGGTTCATTAGCTCATCTATAATTTAAGACCATAAGATCCAAAAGTCTTCCTTATTTTCTTAAACTTGGTGCCTAGTTAAACTAAGACATTTAAATTGAAATGGATGAAGTATATGATTGCCCCACTAATACAAATAATTAAGCAAAGCATTACACAAAGTAGCCTTACGTTTGGAGTATGAATATAAAGAAATCTCATAATGTGGCTTTGAAATCTCCATAAATCATCAATAAAATGTCAGGCAATAGCCAAAAACCCTTTTCGTTGTTATTCACAGTCCACGTATCAATTGTCAATGCAGTTCTACTAGTCATGTTTTTCACTAACTTAGAAGTTTTTTATTTCAAATCGTCAAAAATCTTCATAATGTCATGATTGTATTCCTTCAAACCATTTTGAACAACGGCCAAAGACTAGCAACAAACTTCTTAAACCCCGCATGATCAACGATGGACAATGATGGCATGAACAAGTTCTCTACGTGAAACATTTTGATCAAAATAATTTTGTTGCCTACATTGTCACCCCCTCATCCTTACTATCCAAGTTATGTGGCTTATTAGGACATCTAGCAATATGTTCTAATATAGAGCTTATTCCACTTTTCCTAGTTGTCTTGATTCAAATATTACAATACTATCAAAAAAGCAAACACCATCGATCATCACAAATCTAAAATGTTGTGCTTTAGAAGTCAAATTTCTATTTTTAGTTCCAATAACTTTGTTAGCTTGAGTCAATCTTTGGCTCTCGTCCTCAATGAGAAAAGTACTAGAAGATGAAACCCTTTGAGTTTTCTTCATCTTGAGACTCCGTACTTATCTATAAACACAAAAAACACAAGAAAAGGGAATTTAATAACAATAATCAAATTAACAACCCCGTTCAACCAAATACCGAACTTCGACACAACCTCTGATCCAAATACATTCAATAACAACATATCTAATGTAATCCCACAAGTGAAGTCTAGGTCCAATTACACTCAATAATGACAATCAAATTAACAACAACGCATGTAAATCCAGAAAAATGTAACTTGGAAAACAAAAAATTTAAAATAATTGAGTTATGGCAGTCAACAAGAAATCAAAAAATGCAGTTCCAAATTTGTTCCTGAGACAAATACAAGATTAGCTTCAAGTTTGTAGCAGCCAACTTCAGCTTCTGCTCAACAATTATTTGGTTGTATGTTTGTTGCTTGCATTTTGTGTAGTTTAATGGTAGTGAATGCACGTATAACTAATTAAATGGTTTTAACCCTAAAAATTAAAGGGAAACAAAAGCGATCCCAGATGATGAAAGCCTAACATCTATCATCAGAAACAATTTTGGGTTCCAACAAGTTAGATTCGGATCACAACCAAGAAAAATTTCAGTAAAACAATAGGAAAAATAAGAACGAAGTAGTAGAGTTAGACTATTACCGGCAAGACAGCGAGATGGCGAGGCCAAAGTCAAAAAGGGACGGAGAAATCAGAGAGCAGAGAGAGAATGAGACTGTGAGAGTCGAGATTGGTGCAGCTGTAGCAGGCAAAAATGTACGGAGACCAGAGAAACAGAGAAGGGAGTAGGTTTAGATGTTTAGTTCAAAAGAAAAGGGCATTAAGCCGCAACTGCTTTGCCCTCTCTGATTTTAAGAAAATTGTTTAAACCCGCACCGCCCACGCACAGCACTGCATACATACTTCCCCACCTCACCACATAAAGGCTTTAACCCGCACCGCCTCGTTGCCTTCCCTAATGATATGTTTTATCCCGTCCTCCCATTGGGCAGAAAATTCAGCGAGACTGGAATTCTATTACCAGTGATCTCCATATGAATAAACCCAGTAACTCATCACACTGAGCTGCTCTTGCAAATGGTTCTCCTTCACAGTTCTACCATGGGGCACATGGAGCAGCTCCGACAACCAGCACAGAGTCCATGGATTTTCACTTGAATATGCCTTCTAAGGATATGCAAAGTAGTTCAAAAGCCAAAGCTAGTTGTCCTAGCAACATTTTCTTTTTTTCTTCACTTAGCATCCATATCAAACAAGACAGACAGCCTAAAGTCAGGAATATAAGTACCTTACCTGATCCTTACTGCTAATTCCACTACGTTTTGCAATATCCCTTTTCCTTTCATGGATAAGATCAGGACCAATCCAGCTCTTTCCAGATTCCTTTACAATGGCCAGTTCGTTTACCATCTCTCTTACACTTCTTGCATCTTCCCACCTTCCTGCCGATGCATACAAGTTCGAGAGGATCACATAAGTTCCATCATTTTCTGGCTCTATCTCCAAAAGTTGTTTGGCTACAATTTCACCAATATCAACACACAGGTGAGCCCAGCAAGCACCTAAAAGTGAACCCAGAATTGCAGCAGTTGGTGGAAAAGGCATCTCTCTGATGAATTGAAAGGCCCTTTCTACTTGGCCAGCTCGACTTAGCAAATCAACCAAACAACCGTAGTGCTCAATGCTAACCTTGGCCCTGTCTTTGCCAATACTTATTTCGTTGAAAATCTATACACCTTTATCCTCCATTCCTCCATGGCTGCAACCAGATAACACAGCCAAAAGAGTGATGCCATCAGGCTTGATCTTGTTTTCTTCTCTCATCATTTCAAAGAGTTCAACTACCTCTTTTCCAATCCCATGTTTACTGTATCCAACAAGCATGGCATTCCAGGAGCTCACAGTTTTTTCAGAGATTTGATTGGATACCCTCCTTGAATAAGCGAGGTTTCCACACTTCGAGTACATATCAACAAGAGAATTCTGAAGCACCGCGTAGAAGGGTAGTTCCAATCGAATAATATGGGCATGCAGTTGTCTACCAAGTTCCACTGCAGCAAGTCCTGATAAGGCCGTTAATACACTAGCATATGTAACATAGTTGGAAGACATTCCCTTTGCTTGTAGCTTGTGGAAAAGCTCTAGTGCCTCTTCAACTAGTCCCTGTTGAGCGTAGCCTGATATTATAGCAGTACAAGAGACATTATCTCTTTCTGGCAGGCGTTCACAAACATCTCGAGCATCATGGACTTTGCCAGCTTTGGCATACATATCAAGGAGTGAGCTTCCCACATATATATGCGATTCAAAAGGGCTCTTGACCACAAGACAATGAACTTGTCTCCCAAAATGAAACCCAACGGCACCAATACATGATGTAAGCACGGTTGCAAATGTAAACTCATTTGGCTCAGTACCTGCAAACTTTTCTGGTTATAATCTACTCAAAGGAGGAAAAAAAAAGGTTACTCAGTAAATGAAGCTGTAAAAAGTGAACCTAATGGTTTACCTTACTTTTTAACCATAAGAAATACAATAAAATACATGTAATTGTTTACAATCATCTTAAAAGACCAACTGAATAATTCGAAGGAAGAAAGAACTTTTTTAAACTTGACCCCTTCACGAAGAAATTCTGAAGTTATTTAGGCAACTAATAGACTTATTGTCATTGAAGAGGATAACAAAATTGAATTCGTCCTATTATCTCATCACAATTTTCATTAAAATTTAAGTGCTGGCCTCTCTCTCATTCATTACCAATATTGCTACCAGTTTCTAAAATAAACAGTAAACACAAAAGGAGACAATACCTACATATCCGCTCTTCCTTTTTCTTTTGAATCAACCAACACCAAGCCTCGCACTTACCAGTACTAACATGTTAACAGTTCATAGTTGTCTTTTTAGCTAGATGGTACAAAATACATTTTCTACTTAATTAACTAAGTAGTTTTAAATGTGCAAAAGGGTGTTTGATATGAAGATATATTGGTAAAAGTTGTAAGTACTTCCCAAAGCAACAGAAGTACCTGATCTCAACATCCGAACAAAAAGATGGAGAGCTTCAGAGACATACCCTTTCTGAGAATACCCAGAAATAAGAGCAGTCCAAGAAACAACATTTCTCTCAGGCATTTCATCAAACACCCACCTAGCATCATCTAAAAGCTCACATTTTATATAGAAAACGATCAGCCTTGTTCTGAGGTACACTGGAGGTTGACAATGGGTTTTGATCATGTGGGTATGTAACCTTTGGCCTTCTCTTATAGCCCTTTGGTTTATACATTGGTTTAACAGAATATCGTATTCCTTGAATTTCACTTCAAGGCCTTGTTTGGCCATTTCAAATAAGGCTTCTGAAAGGAGACCATTGGAGCTTAGAGCTACAAGAGTTGAAGTATTTGACGGACAAGAGCAGAAGAAAGTTGGTGTCTGGTGGAAAAAAGATGGCTTTTTCATTATGGATGAAAATACATGCTTAATTGTATAGAAAAATAGTGTTGTTTTTCTCACCATGTTTTTGCTACTGCTAGCGCTAGGGAAGGTAGGAGCCATGAGGCAACTTTTATTCAAAACCCCATAAACTTCAGATTATTATTGCAGTTTGTTATTATGCATATTAATGTATAATATATAAATGAACAATTATTTTGGACCAAAATAAAAAAAGTACATTGGTAACTTATTGCGCCGGAAGGAGTACATAGTATAGGTCAGCTTAATGTAATCCTAAAACACAAAGTTAAAAGATTTGGGTTGTGCTCGTGCATGCAACTTTAAATACTTGTCTTTTTTCAACATCAACTCGACCATTAATGCCACTTTGTAAAATTTGAACTCCATACCAAAATCCAAAGTGTACTGGGTCCAATATTTTTATGTCACACCAGTATAACAGTCTCAAGTAGTAATATCTTTATATCACACCGACATCTCTATTCTACGTGGAAATAATGTGAGAAAGCAAATGCTTAAACGTACAACAAGGAGCAGCCCTTCAATTGGGGAAGATCCAAATCAACATCACTTTGCATTCATCATGCGCACATAAATCATTTGAGTTTTGGAAAGGGGATGGGCTTTTTGCAGCTTTATTTTTCTGAAGAACAAATTTTAATAGCTGCATCCTATTTCAACCCTCATTGTTGGTAAGATCTGGAGTAGAAATTGATCATAGAAATATTATTTACTGTCGATGGCCTGAAATCCAAAGGATTATTCCACCTCATTGATTCATCATTAGACCATTTCATGACTACATTTTTGAAAACTAAACCATCGATATGCTCCATCATGAATCCAGCAGTTTGGTGTTTTACAAGTTCTTGACATCCTGGCCTGTAATCCACCCAACCATCTGGATATTTTGTCCATCTCTTGTATGTTAGGTTCATGTTTATGAACTTCAGATTGCTCAGGACTCCACCTCCTGAACCTGATAAGAAGATGCCGTTTTCAGAAGTTGATGTGATATTGACAAATAGCAAATTGGATATTGAACCCGCTTTTGACGTTGCATCTCTTGGACAGGTTGTCACATAAATAGGCTCTGCTCTTCCCCACCATGATGGGTGGTAATATCTTGTGCTGATGTTTATATTTGAGAAGGTGATGTCGCTAACATTTCCTGCTCGGTAAATAATCAATAAGACAATGCAATACCGAAATTTGAGAAGACAAGATAGGGAAATAGAGGTATAAATGCATGAGAGAAACATAACAACTACGAGTTGGTCATTTGTTTTTCAAGATCAAAGAAAATGGTAAAAGCCCCTGAGTCGAAGGTTTATCAGAACAGCTTCTCTACCTTCACAAGGTAGGGGGGTAAGGCTGCATACACTCCACCTGTGGATCCCCCTGGGTGTTTTTTTGTTGTTGTAAAGAAAAGGGTAAAAGCCAAAGGTTTAACAGCATTGTGCAATCTAGTGCTTATGTTCAGGTACGTAGGACAATCAGTTCAAGTATGTCGAACAAACAACTAAATACAAGAAAACTAAGAGCTTAACTGAACTAGGCTTGTATTTGATATCCTGACACAAACCAAACCAATTGATCAACTACTTTCAGTAAAGTTAAGCAGTCAAATCATATAAGTTCTGATTGCAATTTTAGGATTTTAGTTGCACTAAGCTGTTTGGCATTGCCATGACTAGTTCCTGGTAACTATAACAAGGATTCAAGGAATTTACTTGGCACAACATTGAGGCTTGTATACCTACAAACCAAAATAGAATGACTAAAGCATCAAAACACTAGAAGGTTTAAGTTGTAATTCTGCTTCTAAGCATGAATAAATTGCACTCATGAAATGCAAGTGTGAAACACGGAGCAAAGTTAGACACATGTAAATTTTATATTTTATTATATCGGTTGTCATTCTAGCAGAAAAGAACCAAAGGTGAATACCTCCATCTCGAATTTGCAGAGCGAGGCCTCTATGAGATTCAAAAATTGTAATGTTGTCAAATAAGAAATTCTTGAATGTGTAAAAGCTAGCACTTCCAAGTTTGATGGCAGAAGATTTTGTTCGAATCCAGCAGTTTGTTGCTGTGAGGTTGTGGACAGGTCCTGTTGATGACTTTGGACAGATAGCATCATCTCCTGTGTTTATGTTGCATCTGGTGATGACCGTATTATTAGAGTCTTCTATGTCTATTCCATCGTTGTTAGGTGAATTGAAGTCCCCATATATTGTTACATCACTGATTGATGTGTTATCACTTCGTACAAGATGCAAACTGCAACATCACACCATTACTTGGCTTCTTGAAATAAATGCAGAACACAGAAAGGGATAGAGCAAGAAGTTTGAAAACGACAAAATTTAAGAGATTAAAGGTTGATATCATGCAACATAAACTTAAATCCAGCATTAACCCTTGACTAAACTGGTCAGTGGTTTGAAGTTTGAACATAATAAAGGTGTAGATAATAGAAAAACCAAATTGCATTTTTGTGAGAACAAGTTAAATCTTTAGACTGTTCTCATTAATAGCTAGTTATTGCTAATTCTGTACATGTCATAGGCCCATGGTTCTTTGAAATAAAAATTAAGATATTCAATGATCAACTATATCGTGCAAGCCATGGGAATTTTTCCTAGAAGAAAGAAAACAACTAACACTTGAGTGGTATCAGAGCCAGCTTCGAGCGAGGTTCAAATTGTTAGGTGTTTGCCATAATTTTCTTACCATATTTGGTTTTCCTATTTATTGAAGGAAATGGCAACATGTTTACCTTAATTGGGTTTTCTTTCTTGTAGAAGGAAATTACAAATCTCCCATATTTGGCTAGTCCTTTTTCTTGTAGGAAAAGATTTGTACTTCTATAAATTGAGAATCATTTCTTCTCATTCAGTAGCATCCACAATGTAACCACAAGGGACTTGAGATTCTTATTTAGGGGGGAAAACTTTGCGGGACAAGTGTTAGTATGCCACTTGTGTTTGCCTCTTCGTGAGGTTGTTCTCTCGATATTTTCTACTCTCTTTTTATCAGTGTTCAGAAAACCGAGCGCTTCGTCGCTTAAAGCGCGAAGCGACGCGACACTCTGTCGCTTCTAGCTCCTGGAGGCGACTCGATCTGCAGAAGTGCACGCTTCACTGGAAAACGCGAGGAAGCGGCGAAAGCGATGAAGTGATCGCTTTTGTTAAAAAAGCGCGGGGGGGCCTTTTTCTAAAAAAAAAAAAAAAACTTTGGGTCTGAGACAAAGCAGACCCTAAATTGACAAAAAATCTCAATCCCCTTCTTCGACCAAAAACAAAGGCTCGACCAGTCGCTCTTCTTCTTCTTCAGTCGCTCGACCAGTCGACCTGGAAGACCTTCTTCAGTTCTTCTCGCGGCTCGACCCAGGTAATTTCTTCTCCTTTCTTCTTCTTCAGTACTTCTCGTTTTTTTCTTTTTTCTTTCTTCTCCTTTCTTCTTCAGTTCTTCATATTTTTTTTCATTCTTGTTCTTCTTTCTTTCTCTGTTTCTACCGTCCAGAACAGAGTAAGGAACCATTTTTTCTTTCTTTTTCCTTTTCGTTTGTGTATATTTCAGCATACATATTTAATTATTATATGAATTTCATTTATTATTATATTTCAGCATATAAAATTAAATTATTATTGTATTTCAGCATACAAAATTAATTATATATATGTATTATTTTTAGTTTATGTGATTTTTCAAATGTATATTTCAGTTTATATAATTAATTATTATATATATTATACGTATTTTCAGTTTATTGATTATGTTTTTTTCTTATATCTTAATAGGGATATTAAAATATCTCAAAGTTTGAAAGAGAAAGACTCGGCTTGGCGATATGACGAGAGAGAGTTAATGAGAAGAATACAAATATTGTACGCAAGTTTTGCAACAAGATTACAGCGAGTGGAATTTATCGCTTTAAATACCATCTAATTGGTGGCGATAGAAACATCACAAGTCGTTCGAAATGTCCACCGGAGGTGAGGGAAGAAATAAAGAATTTTGTTGAGAAGAAGAAGGAGCAAAAAAATCAAATGGTTCATCAACCAATGGTGACCAATCTTGATGATGATGATGATGATGATGATAATGATGATATTGAAGAATTGTCACTTCCAACAAAATGGGGAAGAGATGGGTCAAGCCATGGATCATCGACTAAAGGTCCTATGGATTACTGCTTCTCAAAGAAGCCGGGAGCAAAAGACAGTGGAAAAGATGTACAAAAAATTGCTAAAGACATTTTGAGGGATTGTGCGCTTAGTGCTTTTGCACGATAGGTCTATGATGCTGGGATCCCCTTCAATTGTGTCAACTATGACACTTTTGGAGACTTTATTGAGGTCGTTGGTCAATACGGACCTGGAATGAAGCCTCCCACTTACCATGAAATAAGAGGTCCTTATCTAAATAAGGAAGTGGAGGAGATTAATGAAATTGTCGAGGAGTATAAAGTTGTTTGGAACAAGTACGGCTACTCCATTATGATAGATAAGTGGACGACAAGAACGGGAAAAATGATTATTAATGTATTGGTGAATTCTCCCGGGGAAGTTTGTTTCTTGAGTCCATTAATGCTAGCGACTCATCCACCGACCACATCAAAATGTTCACCTTGTTTCAAAACACTATCGAGAAGATTGGTCCAAGTAAAGTTGTTCAAGTGGTCACTGATAATGCAAGTGAAAATGTGAAAGCAGGTGGCATGATTGAAGGAGCGTACAAGAATGTCTATTGGACTCCATGTGCGGCTCACTGTATCAACTTGATATTCGGGGACATTTTCAAGGAAAGACCCTTCTCTACAGTTTTTGGCCAGGGCGTTAGGTTACATTCTTATATTTCTCAGCGGCCCTTGTTATTGAATATGATGAGAAGATTCACCATGCAAAAAAATTTGGTGAAATCAGGCAAGACAAGGTTCGCCACTGCTTCTTGACTTTGTGTAGTCTCCACTGTCAAAAAGACAATTTGAGAAAGATGATCACTTCAGAGGAATGGAGCAAGAGTAAATTTGCAAAGGAAAGTGCGGGGAAAGAGGTTGCGCGCATTATTCTTTCTTATTCTTTTTGGAATAATGTCCTTCATGCTTTTTAAATTGGTGGCCATTTGGTTAAAGTACTCCGTTTGGCGGATAGGGAGCAAAAATCATCAATGGGCTACCTCTATGAAGCTATGGATAGGACCAAGGAGACTATTCAAGCATCATTCAGTGATGAGCAGAAATATGCAAAGGTCTTTCAGATCATTGATACAAGATGGAATGAGCAACTTCATAGACCTTTGCATGCAGCTGGACTTATTCTAAACCCATCACTCTTTTATGAGCAGCATGAGAATAATTCATTGGCTAAAGAAGTGTGGACAGGATTCCATCAGGTTGTTATCAAGTTGAACCCAGATGAAGACTTCCAAGAAAAGATAGTAGATCAGCTTGCTACTTACAAGGTAGCTGAAGGACTTTTTAAGCTTCGACTTGCTATTATTCAAAGAACGATGAAGTCGCCAGGTGACCAAGTGTTTCTATATTTTATAGCTCTAACTTCAATGAAATTTTTATACTTATTAACTCTTGAACATTTTTTTTTTACTTCTATAGTTGAATGGTGGGACCAACATGGTGTCGAGACTCCGGAGTTATAGACTTTCACCATCAAAGTTCTAAACTTAACTTATAGCTCATCCGCATGTGAAAAGAATAAAAAAAATTATTTCGTGTTTTGAGATAAAGTAAATTATATGGACAAGTCCTACTAATTAGTTGATACATCTTTTTTGCAGATTCATACAAAGAAAATGCATCGACTAACCTTGAAACACCGCCATAATCCAGTGTTCATAAAATACAATAGAGCATTGAGGCGTCGCTACAACCACCGCAATATAATTGATCCAATTCTTTTGGACAATATTGATGAGGCTAATGAGTGGCTAACCGGAGTCCTCAAAAATTGTGAAAATAAAGAAGTATTTGAAGACAACTCTGATTTCACTTGGGGTGATGTTGCGATTGGTAGTGGAGTTGGGGAGAATCCTTATGGTTTAAGGAGATATACTCCAAGCTCAAGCTCTATTAGGAAGGGAAAAAGTGTGGCTATTACAAGTCAATCCCTATCACTAATTGATAAAGATGAACGTGATCATGAAAAGAAGGGGGAAGAAGAAGATGACAAACAATATCAAGATAGTAGAGGAATTCAAAATTTTGACAATCTTGAAGAAGAAGAAGAAGAGTAGAAGAATAAGATGTTGGTTCTAATAATTTAGTAGCTTTGATTTTGATTGTCCTATGGTTTGTGGATGGTTTGTGGATGATTTGGTGGTACATAGTACCTACTTTTAAATATTTAAATTTATGTGTTTGACTATCTATAATTTTATATATTTTTTTTAAAGAATTGCGCTTCACTTTAATAAAGCATGCGCTTCGCTTTTGAAGTGAGGCGAACCCTTGTGGCTTTTTTGCGCTCTCAAAAACACTGCTTTTTATATAGTGGATTGGTCATCTCCTCCGTGGATATAAGTCAGTTAACCGAACCACGTTAAATGTTTGTGTCTTTTTTGGTATATTTCTCTTTCGTTGTCTGATTTATTGTCGTTCAAGTGTTGCTTTACTAGCTTCCGCATAACCCCTGATTTTTTTTTTTCGATCCTAACAAGTGGTATTAGAGCAAGGTTGAAGACAAGTTCATCTTGGCAGGTTCAATTCTAGCCGCAACATATTTGACGATAATCGTAATTTTTGTGTGAGAAATTTGACGGGTGTGCTATGCACGTTGAGACAAACTTTGTGGTGGAGATTTGGAGATGTGACCTGTTGAAGTGTACGTGAAGAAGATGGATCAAGTTTATTTTGTCAGAAAATTCAGGCCAAAGGGGAGTATTGTTAGGTGTTTGCCACAATTTTCTTACTATATTTTATTTTTTAATTTGTTGAAGGAAAATTATGGTTTTCCTTCTTTTAGAAGGAAATTACAAATCTTTCATATTTGGCTAGTCCTTTTTCTTGTAGGAAAATGTTTGGGCTTCTATAAATTGAGGATCCTTCCTTCTCATTCAGTAGCATCCACAATGTAGCCATATGGGGTTTGAGAGTCGTATTTAGGGGGAGAACTTTACGGGACAAGTGTTACTGTGTCACTTGTGTTTGTTGTTTGCCTCTTCCTAAGGTTGTTCTCTTGATATTTTGTACTCTCTTTTTATTATAGTGGATTGCTCATCTCCACAGTAGACATAGGTCAATTGACCGAACCACGTTAAATGTTTGTGTCTCTGTTGGTATATTTCTCTTATATGTTTTATCGTCATTCAAGGTTTGCTTTGCTAGTTTCCGCATGACACCTGTTTTTTCGGTCCTAACAAGTAGTATCACAGCTAGGTTCAAGACAGGTTCATCTTGGTGGTTTCAGTTCTAGCCGCAACATATTTGACGATAATCGTGATTTTTGTCTGAGAAATTTGACCGGTGTGCGACGCACGTTGAGACAAACTTCGTGGTGGAGCTTTGGATATGCGACCTGTTGAAGGCTATGTGAAGAAGGTGAATCAAGTTTATTTTGTTAGAAAATTCAGGCCAAAGCGGAGAATTGTTAGGTGTTTACCATAATTTTCTTACCATATTTGGTTTTCCTATTTGTTGAAGGAAGGGGCAACATGTTTGCCTTAATTGGGTTTTCCTTCTTGTAGAAGGAAATTACAAATCTCCCATATTTGGCTAGTCATTTTTCTTGTAGGAAAATATTTGGACTTCTATAAATTGAGGATCCTTCCTTCTCATTCAGTAGCATCCACAATGTAGTCATACGGGGTTTGAGAGTCGTGTTTAGGGAGAGAACTTTACGGGACAAGTGTTACTGTGTTACTTGTGTTTGCCTCTTCGTTAGGTTGTTCTCTCGAAATTTTGTACTCTCTTTTTATTATACTGAATTGCTCATCTCTGCCGTGGACGTAGGTCAGTTGGCCGAACCACGTTAAATGATTGTCTCTTTTGGTAGATTTCTCCTTGTTGTATGATTTAACGTCGTTCAAGGTTTGCGTTACTAGCTTCCGCGTGATACCTGACTTTTTCGGTCCTAACACTAACTACTATTAGTAACCTTTTCTTCCTAGAAGAAAGAATTTTTCCTAGAAGAAAGAAAATTTCTATTTCGCGCAAGCCATAGAAATCCCTTTTTTTATTACCCTCTCCATTGCAATTAATATGAAACTCTCTCTATTTTGAAATTCTAGAACATTGACACAATTTTATTTTTACACTAACATTCACAACTTTCAATAATTGAAATGTGAGTAAATTCATGTTTTAACTTTGATATGATATTTTCTCTCCTTTCAACCATTACTTTAATATTCTTTTCCATCAAAACTAATAATATATTGTAAAAGTCAAATAATATTTAAACTCTATACCCAATCAAACACAATCACATAAAATAAAAGTGATAGAGTAAAATGCTACTTGAATTTTGGCTATAAATTAAAGAAAATGCAGTCCAGTGTTTAAAGCATCCTGCCTTCATGCAGGGTCCGGGAAAAGAGCCGCACGTCAAGGGATGTGATGTAGGCAGCCTACTCTGATGCAAGCATCAGTGGTTGATTTCACGACTTGAACCCGGGACTTGTAGGTCACACGAAAACAACTTTATTATTGCTTCGAGGCACCCCTTATGGCTATAAATTAAAGAGAACCGTTTATTTTATTTGGACAAATACATCAAGAATTCAATTTTGTCCTCTGATCTTATAAAAAAGCATTGATATTTAATTTAAGAACTGACATAACTATAAAGTGGTTACATCACTTGGAAAAAAAAAATTATTAAGCATGTAAAATATTTTAGACTGTTAAGACAATGATTTAAATTCTTACGTTAAAAATATTCCCTCTGTTAAATGAACCTTTTAGTTCTCTTTCTGGTGGCTATCTCGTCAAATATATCAGTAAAAAACAAATTGATTAAATTTTAAAATCATAAAAAGTTAACCCAAAAGAGAAAATTTCCTATTTTCGAAAAAAAAAGGGAATTACAAAGCTAAACTTTTTCACTAGGAAGCAACTTTAGCCATAGCAGAAGTGTTAGGAGCACGCACCACCAATAAGCAGGCTCGATGAGTCTGACATCGGAAATTTCAATATTCCGGCAGCCGATGAACCCTACCAACCGCGGCCTGCACTCATCTCCAAGGCAAGCTCCGGTGTGGTTCCAGCTCACCATCACATTTTTCTTCTTATCAAATCTCTGAACAAACTTCAATCCCTGTCCGTTAATATCTCCACCTCCGGTGATTCCTACATCCGCCGCATCCTCCGCCAGTACTACGTACCACTTGCTCTGCTCCTTCGGATAATCCTCCAATTTCGTCCCTCCCAAAATCGTCGCCTTTTTATGTATATCCAATACGACACCGGATTTCAGGAATATTGTCGCCGTTAAGTAATTCCCCGGTGGAAAGATAACGTGGCATTGACGGCGGTGTTTGGAAACCGCGACTGAGCATGCGTTTATGGCTTTCTGGATTGGAACGGTGTCGTAGTGTATGCCGTCGCCGGCGGCGCCGTATTTGGTCACGGAGATAGATAGGGGGTTAGGTTTTGATTGGAGGATGGAGAGTTGTAACGTGGAAGAGTATGATTGGGTAGTGAAAGATAAAATGAGAAGTGAGAGGAGTAATTGTACCTGAAACATTTGTGTGTTTTTTGAGAATGAAAATGAATGATTTGATCGGAAAATGGATAAACGAAAATGAAAATTATTAGTGTTGAGCCATTGACTGCGAATTTGGATTAATTGTTTTTCTTTCGTTACTCCTCTCTTTGAATTTAAGTGAATCTGTTTAACTTAGATACGTAAGAACAAAAGAAAATTTTTGGAATTTTTGATTCTAAATCAAAAAGGGTTCAGGCTATTTGTGTGGATATAAAAGTTTCTTACTAAGGGTAGAATTGAGAATTTAAGCTAAATTATTTTCAAATTTAGAAAGTGATCGTTCTTTTTGAAACGGACCAAAAAGAAAATAGGTTCACGTAAACTGTAATAGAGGGAATAGTATTTTTCTTGGATAAGATTTGACTAATTAATTATTTGTTAACAATATTATAATATAGTCAACCCTTTTATAACAGCTTCGTTTGTTTCGAATATTTTATATGTTATAGCGAAGTGTTGTTATAGAAAACATATATTATAACATAATATAAAAATTAGTTCGGAAAATCTTGGCTTTTATAGTGAAGTGTTGTTATAGAGAGATGTTGTTACAGAGAAGTCTAACCGTATAATATTTGATAGTTTGATGACCATCAAATCTCATGAGTCTATTCGAACGAGATTTATAATTTATGAGTAATTAAAAACTACTCATTCCGTTTTAATTTATGCAAACCTCTTTGACTAGGTACGTAGTTTAAGAAAAAATAAAAAATTTTGAAATTGCGATCCTAAACAAATCAAAAAGGGGCCCAGAGTATTTGTGTGGTAATAAAAACTTCTCGTTAGGAATAAAATTTTAAGTTTAAACTAAATTATTTTCAAATTAAAAGAATATCTTTTTGGAACGGCCCAAAAAAGAAATAAACTCATATAAGTTAGAATAGTGTGAGTATTCAGGCAGTGTTGATTATCAATGTTGAATGACTGAAAAATTTTATTTTGTGTCTCGCATGACTGACACTAATTGTGTGAGACTTTTTTTTTGGTCTCATAAGAGGCTCGCACGACACGAAATAAAATCACTTTGTATGATTCCTTGATGAAAGTCAATGTTGCCATTTTGGATTTTCATTTTCCGTGCCGTGTGATCTGATCTCTTTATTGTACCGAGATAGAGCCGTAGTATTTGTTATTCGTTTTTTAATTTCTTTTTTGTTTGCCTTTTAACTATGGTCATATGTATGATAGTAAAATTTATCCTTTTCCTTTCTCTTTTTCTTTTAGGATATATGTGATCCTGAAAAGACTTAACCGTGCATAGTATCCTCTCCAGTAATTTTATGTCCAGTATTTGTCAAAAATAAACATTTAACATTCTACTAAAATGAAAAATCATATTCAAACTAATATTGTGTAAGATTTCCATAATAAAGATAATGTAAGTGTTGAGTGTAATTTACCAAAAACTAAGCACTTAGAAAGCTATAACAATTATTGATGCAAAGAAGGAAAAGTTCCCTCTCAAAAGAAGATAATGAGTTGCTGTTTTACTACGGAAGAAAGAAAGTAAAAGGCACGCACCACCAAAGAGCAGGCTCGATGAGTCTGACGTCGGAGATATCAATATTCCGGCAGCCGATAAACCCTACCAACCTCGGCCTGCACTCATCCCCAAGGCAAGCTCCCGTGTAGTTCCAGCTCACCATTACATTTTTTTTCTCATCAAATCTTTGCACAAACTTCAATCCCTGTCCGTTGATTTCTCCACCTCCGGTAATCCCTACATCCGCCGCATCCTCCGCCAGCACTACATACCACCTGTTCCGCTCCAGCGGGTAATCCTCCAATCTCGGTCCTCCTAAAATCGTCGCATTCCGGTGAATATCCAGTAAAACACCGGATTTCAGGAATATTGTCGCCGTTAAGTATTTCCCCGGCGGGAAGATAACGTGGCATTGACGCCGGTTTTTGGAAACAGCTTCCGAGCATGCGTTTATGGCTTTCTGGATTGGAACGGTGTCGTAGTGTATGCCGTCGCCGGCGGCCCCGAATTTTGTAACAGAGATGGATAGGGAGTTTGATTTTGATAGGAGGATGGAGAGTTGTGACGAGGAAGAGTATGATTGGGTAGTGAAAGATAAAGTGAGAAGTGAGAGGAGTAATTGAAGTTGAAACATTTTGTGTTGATTTGAGAAATGATTTGATCCGAAAATGGAAATGAGGAAGTGGAGTGATTGACTACGTTATATGTTTATTGAGTTCATTATTCAAATGTTGCTTTTGAATGTTGTAGTTATAATTAAATAACTTTTCTATACAAACAAATAAAAACAAATTTGTTTTTGTTATAAAATAGTAATAGCAATATAGTAAGAACTATGTAATTAACTAGGACTAATAATAGAAGAAAATGACAACAATAGATGAGAGGATTTATTTCTTTGTATGAAATAGGTTCATCAATGAACCTATTTATAGAAACATTTCATTGTTACAAAACCAATCCAAAACCTGTTATGAATACATAACCAATCTAAAACCTATTTTGGATACATAACCAATCTAAAACCTATTATGGATACATAACCAATCCAAAACATTTTACGGGAGACATCCATCGTTGCAAGTGGATGGATCCATTTGTATGATTTATAACACTCCCCCTTGGATGTCCACTAATAGATAATGTGCCTCATTAAAATCTTTCTAAGAAAAACCCAATGGGAAAAAATCTTAGTGAAGAAAAAAGAGTACACATATCTTGTAATACGCATTAAGAGTTGCCTCATTAAAAACCTTACCAGGAAAACCCAAATGGGACAAAATCTTGGTTAATGAAAAAAGAGTACAACGCGTATTTCTCCCCCTGATAAAAAAAACTTTATTTGATATCTCGGAGACGACGCATTCCAATCTTGTATCTTAACTTCTCAAATGTTATGTCGGCAATGCCTTAGTGGATAAATCTGCCAAATTATCACTTGAATGAATTTGTTGAACATCTAATTCACCATTCTTTTGAAGATCATGCATGAAAAAGAATTTTGGTGAAATATGCTTTGTTCTATCTCCTTTAATATATCCCCCTTTTAGTTGAGCTATACATGCATCATTGTCTCCATATAATGTTATTGGGATATCCTTTCCCCATGAAAGACTACATAGCTCATGGATATGTTGAGTTATTGATTTCAACCAAATGCATTCTCGATTCGCTTCATGAATGGCTATTATCTCTACATGATTTGAAGAAGTGGCAACCATAGTTTGTTTTATTGAACGCCATGATATGGCAGTACCTCCACATGTAAATAAATAGCCTGTTTGAGATCGACCTTTATGTGGGTCAGACAAATATTTTGCATCTACATAACCTACCTGTCACGACCCAAAATCCACCTAAGGGTCGTGGTGGCGCCGGACACCGCTGTCAGGCAAGCCAACCGAGAATGCATAATCAAATTCCAGTTTTAGTAATTGCAGAAATCATTTTTCTTATACACTTAATATTTACAATAAAGATTTTACAAAAATGAACGTAAAGTCAATAAAGGACTTAATATTGAATAATTCAAAATCCTCCCAGAACCCGGTGTCACAAACAAAAATGAACGTAAAGTCAATAAAGGACTTAATATTGAATAATCCAAAATCCTCCCAGAACCCGGTGTCACAAGTGCATGAGCATCTACTAATAGGGAAGTAAAATACAACATCCGTCCAAAATATAGTGGACAGGAAATAAATACAATATGCCGAAATGGACTACACTAGCTGCGGGTCGCCTCGAATAATGCAACTCTCCTAGTCCCAGAATCATCCGCGCTGCTACGCCTAGTAGGTTGCTAGAGGTACATATACTTGTGCAACAAAAATGCATAGAAGTGTAGTATGAGTATGTAAACAACGTGTACTCGATGAGTATCCCGCCTAATCTCGAAGGAGTAGAGACGAGATGGTCAACTTCGATACTTACTAGGGGTCAATTGACAATATACTAACAATGTGAGGAAATCATGGATTTATATAGCAGCTTTAATTCACGAAGCCGGAAAACAGGTAAACACTTTTAACAAATAATCAAGGATTTTCAAGGTGTACTCTTTATTATCTTATCAATTTATATCAAGCCACGAAGGGCAAATTTCTCGTTTAAAATTCTCAAGCGACAAATAACATACGCAAATCACACCGAGGCGATGGACCCATCCAACAAAAATGTAAATTGTGCACTGTCGAGGGTCGAATGGCCAAAACCATAGATGCATCTATTACCCCGCTCGCGAATCTATCCATGCGTCGCGGTCAACATAAAATAAACAATCACCCTGCTCGCGAATCATCCATGCGACGTAGGTGTACATAAAATACTTGCTCAAATAGTCAATTAAGAATTTATCGGGGGATACTTATCCAAATAAAACCAATTCTCCTTTAAAATTTTTTAGGTAATGAAGTTTAATCTTTTTAGAAATTCATTTACTAATTCAATGTGATTTAAGCAATTCAAGCTATCAATGGGTACATAAATAATCCAAGTATAACATGCTTTTAGGTCCTAACTACCCGGACAATAGCATAATAGTAGCTACGCATGGACTCTCGTCACGTCGTGCGCACGTAGCCCCCACAAATAGGAGCACATAATAAATTATTTCACCTATGGGGACAATTCTCTCTTACAAGGTTAGAAAGGAGACTGACCTCGCTTCGAAGACCCAAACCGGCATTCCACGCCCTTTTGAAGACTCTAATTGGTGCACCACGCTCCAAAACTAGCCAACGGTTACGCAAATCCATTAATATATACTCAATTATTCATTACAATCTAATTTATAAAAATTCCTAACTCCGATCGAAAAGTTGACAAAAATGCCTTCGGGCCCACGTGCCTGGATTCCGAAATTTTTCGAAGATAAAGATTACCCATGACCTTAGGAACTCAAATATATAATTTTTACTAAATTTCATACTCAATCTCGTGGTTGAATTCCAAGTAGGGATGTGCATTCAAATCGGTTTATCGATAAATCGAATCGATTATTTGTTATCGAATCGATTATTTGTTATCGAAATCGAAATCGAAAAAATCGAAACCTTATTGAAACGATAACGATAAGCATATGTACAAATCGATAATCGATAAGTAATTATCGATAAGGGTCAAAATCGAATCGATAAATCGAATGCACACCCCTAATTCCAAGAATACAGATTTCTTAGTTTTTCCACCAAAACCTCACTTTTATCCTAATTTAAATGCTCAAATCCATACATATATGATGTATTTAACCCAAAATAGGTTGGGATATTTTACCTTGTCGTTGATGATGAAAATACTCTCTTGAAGCTCCACCAAAAATTGCCCAAGCCATAAAAAATATGAGATAAATGGCCATGTCCCGATTTTTAAAACAACCATTCTGCCCCAGCTATTTTCGCACCTGAGGTCCATGGACCGCTTCTACGGTTCCGCAGGTGCGGCCGATTTACCGCATCTGCGGTCCTTCCCAGGCCCCCTTATTTCTGCTTCTGTGATCCCTCTACCGCGGATGTGGTTCAGCATCTGCGGCTCCTCGACCGCATCTGCGGCCCCCCTTTACCTTGGTCAAAACTGCATCTGCGACTCCGCTGGCTGTATCTGCGGCTCCGCTAGCCGTATCTACGGCTCCCCACCTGCAGCCCATTTTTCGCAGGTGTAGTTATGACAACAACCAGCAATACTCAACCTTCCAAAAATTCCATTTTTGATCCGTTAACCACCCGGAATCCACCCGAGGCCCCCGGGACCTCAACCAAACCTACCAACCAACCCCAAAACACGTTACGGACTTGCTCGAGGCCTTAAATCACATCAAACAACGCTAAAATCATGAATCAACCCACAATCCAAACTTAATGAACTTTAGAATTTCAAACTTCTATTTCCGATGTTTAAACCTATCAAATCACGTCCAATTGACCTCAAATTTTGCGCACAAGTCATATTCGACATTACGGACCTACTTCAACTTCTGGAATCAGATTCTGACCCCGATATCAAAAAGTCCACCCCCGGTCAAACTTCTCAAAAACCTTCAAATTTCTATCTTTAGCCAAATGGCTCCAAAATGACCTACGGACCTCCAAATTCACTTCCGATCATGCCCCCAACTCCAGAATTACCATACGGAGCTATTCACAATCTCGGAATCCCAAACAGACATCGATAATACTAAAATGCACTTCAAGCCAAACTTATGAAATTTCTTCTAAAATGCTAACTTCCACAATAGGCACCAGAACACTCTCGAGTTATCCAAAACCCGAATCGGGCATACGCCCAAGTCCGAAATTATCATACGAACCTGCTGGAACCTTCCAATCCTGATTTTGAGGTCGTTTACTCAAAATTCCAATCCTAGTTCATTCTTTCCAATTTAATCTTCCAAAATGAGAATTCTCTTTCCAAATCAACTCTGAACTTTCCGGAACTTAATTCCGACCACGCGTACAAGTCATAATACCTGAAATGAAGTTGTTCATGGCCTCCGACTGCTGAACGGAGTGCTAGGACTCAAAATGACCGATCAGGTCGTTACACTATCAGCTGTGACCTAGATCCACTTGAATAAAATAATCCCATATCAATGGTCCCTCGTAGATATCTGAATAGATACTTAATACCATTCCAGTGTCTTTGTGTTGGGGAAGAACTAAATCTTGCTAACAAGCTTACAGAAAAAGCTATATCTGGTGTAGAATTATTAGCAAGGTATATTAATGCCCCAATTACATTACGATATGGTATTTCAGTGCCTAGAAGCTATTCATTATTTTCATGAGGACGAAGTGGATCTTTATTTATATCAAGCGATCTCACAACCATCGGGGTACTCAATGGATGTACTTTATCCATATAAAAATGCTTCAAAATATTTTCGGTGTATGTTGATTGATGGACAAATATTCCATTTTTCAAATGCTCAATTTGTAAGCCAAGACAAAATTTTGTCTTTCCAAGATCTTTCATTTCAAATTCTTTCTTCAAGAATTCTACTGCCTTTGGAAGCTCTTCAGGAGTTCCAATGATATTCAAGTCATCAATATACACAGCTATTATGACAAATTTAGATCTAGATCTTTTTATAAAGACACAAGGACAAATTGGGTCATTCTTGTACCCTTCTTTCAATAGGTATTCGCTGAGGCGATTATACCATATGCGCCCTGATTGCTTCAATCCATACAAGGATTTCTGAAGCTTTATCGAACAAGTTTCCCAAGAATCTTTGTATATTTCAGGTACTTTGAATCCTTCAGGAATTTTTATAAAAATTTCGTTTTCTAGTGAGCCATATAAATAGGCCGTGACAACATCTATAAAACGCATATCAAGTTTTTCATGAATTGTTAGACTAATAAGATACCTAAATGTGATTGCATCCACCATAGGAGAATATGTCTCCATATAATCAATGCCAGGCCGTTGCAAAAATCCTTCTGCTACAAGTCGTGCTTTATATCTTACAACTTCAATTTTCTCATTTCTTTTTTGTACAAAAATCTATTTGTACCCCACTGGCTTTACACCTTCAGGTGTTTGGGCTATAGGTCCAAAAACTTCATGTTTTTTAAGTGAAGTCAATTCTACTTGGATACCGTCTTTCCATTTTGTCCAATCATTTCTCTGTCTACATTCATCGATAGATTTTGGTTCAAGATCCTCATCTTGTTGCATTATTTCAGCAACAATATTATAAGCAAAAATGTTATCAACAACTATATCATTTCGGTTCCATCTTTTTCCAGTTAAGACATAATTTATTGAGATCTCTTCATTTTCATTATTTCCAGGTACCTTGACCTCTTTTGAGGTTTTATCAATTGTTATGTCTCTGAGTTCTTCTTGAGCAATTACCTCCAAATTATGACCATCTTGCTCATTTTTTCCTTTCCTTTTTCGAGGATTTTTATCTTTATAACCGATTGGTCTGCCATGTTTTAAGTGTGGCTTAGACTCATATGCTTTAACAGATTGTCCTACCGGGACATCAACTCGAATTGGAGCATTTACAACTAGAATATGAGATTTAGTAATCCTTGGTAGGTTGGTAAATGCATCCGGAAGTTGATTTGCAATACTTTGCAAATGAATTATCTTTTGAACTTCCAGTTCACAATGATTCGTACGAGGATCTAAATAAGATGGTGATAATGCATTCCAGTCTATTTCCTTTTTCAGCTGCTTATTGTCTCTCCCTAATATTGGAAAAACTAACTCATCAAAATGGCAATCAGCAAATCTTGCCTTAAATAAATCTCCAGTCATGGGTTCCAGATATTTAATAATAGAAGGAGATTCATATCCAACATATATCCCCAACCTTCTTTGGGGACCCATCTTTGTCTTGTGGTGGAGAAATTGGAATATATACCGAACATCTAAATATTCTACGATGAGAAATATTTGGCTCCTGACCATAAGCCAATTGTAATGGGGAGATTTTATGATAACTCGTTGGCCTGACACGTACAAGTGCTGCTGCATGCAAAATAGCATGACCCCATATCGAAATAGGAAGTTTTGTTCTCATAAGCAATGGTCGAGTAATTAATTGGAGGTGTTTGATAAATGATTCCGCCAGACCATTATGAGTATGAACATGAGAAACAAGATGTTCAATTGTTATCCCAATTGACATACAATAATCATTAAAGGCTTGAGATGTAAATTCACCAACATTATCAAGATGAATTGTCTGAATTGCATAATCTGGAAATCGTGCTTTTAATCTTATTATTTGAGCTAACAACCTCGCAAATGCCAAATTGCGAGTTGATAATAAGCACACATGAGACCATCTTGTAGATGCATCTATTATAACCATATAATATTTAAATAGTCCACATGATGGGTGAATGGGCCCACATATATCACCATGTATACGTTCTAGAAATGCTGGGGATTCAATCCCAACTTTAGTTACTGGTGGCCTAGTAATAAATTTACCTTGAGAACATGCATCACAAGAGAAATCCTTAATTTGAAGAATCTTTTGGTTCTTCAATGCATGTCCATGTGAATTCTGAATTATTTTTCGCATCATGCTAGAACCGGGATATCCCAACCGGTCATGCCAAATAATAAAATTATTTAAAATAGTAAACTTCTGGTTTACTATAGCATGTGTTTCAACCCTGCCAATGTTTATGTAGTACAAGCCAGAGGAAAGACTAGGCAGCTTTTCAAGCACATATTTCTTACCCGACTTTATTGTAGTAATATAAAGATATTCAATCTTTTTATTATTTGTAGTCTCAATGTGATATCCATTTTGGCGAATATCTTTGAAACTTAGTAAGTTTCTTTGAGACTTACTACAATATAATGCTTCATTAATAGCCAAATTTGTTCCTCCGGGTAGTAATAAATTTGCTCTTCCAGAGCCTTCAATTAATCTTGTACTGCCAGATATTGTATTTACATTAGCGTCTTTCATCACCAAATAAGAAAAATATCTCTTATCTCTTAAAATAGTATGTGTTGTAGCACTATCCAGAAGATATATATCATCTTTACTGATCTTGAATCTAACTGAAGACTGGGGAACTTCCATATTCTTCATAAAGAAACAAAAAGTACATCATAAGAAATACGAAAGACTATAAATAAAAGAAACATTAGAAATTACACTAGGAATATAGAAAATAGCATATATGATGCTTTAGGAAAGTACACTAAGAAGAACAAACTACTTAAAAACATAATATGAAAATAACAACTTTTCTTAAAGTTTTATTCCCCAGTAAGATAATCACTTCTTCAGTCAATATTCTCAAAAAAGTCTTGATTATGCCCAACTATGCCTTCTAAAAAGGACAATGCGATCATTGCAAATATAATCCGGTTTACAAGTACGAAGTCGAGTCCCACAGAGAACTAACCTATCAATTACCTTTGTCGGAATCACTAAATCCTTTATAATCAATTTCCCAAACTTTGTAAACAATATTTAATGGTATTTCTACTAACTAAGATTGAAAGTAAATAATAACAGCTGTAAATTAAATATTCTGGGTTGTAAATAATAATGAGAAGGTTCTAAGGTAGTGATTTTCCCTATTGATAGAATCCCTTCCGGTTACGTTACATATAGATTTACCAAACTATCTCTATCAATCATGAGCACTCTTATTACCGTAAATCCCTCCCGAGTAATTGCGATAATCTACTAGACGCACTCTCCCGAGTTACGCTAGCTGGCTTTGATTATTACAACTCACTTTAGATCACACCCAAGGCTTCGTTATCCCTAATCCCGCCTTTAAACCCGTAATTATAGATCCCTCTTATACTTTGAGAGTGGTGTTGTTCAATAATTACCTAAATATACACTCTCTCCCGAGTTATGCACATTAAATAGGCACATCTAATTGAGGATCCTGTCAATTAACTACAATAAACGCGTAATTGAACAAATAGAGATTAACCGGCAAACTATATGAACGAAATCAAGAAGTTCATCCTTCAACAGGTTCCATCAAAACCTTAGACTAAAGTATTTAGCTACTCATAACAACTTGAAGATAAAATACGAAAATATTCATCATGTAAAATTGCAAGAAAAAGAAGAAATAAAGAACTATGATATTTTGGGTGATCTCTCACACTCGTGTTTCTTGCCCAAAGTACTCTCCAAACAAATCTGGCCTAACGTGGCCGAAATCCTACTTTTTATAAGGGTTTTACACCAAGTTTTCCCGACTTGACACTTTTGTCCCTAGCTATTTTGCGTTCTGCCGTGGTCCCACCGTGGTTACACCGGGACCGCAGCCAAATGGGCTCTCTGAATCTGCAACTCTACTATGCCGCGGTCCTACCGCGGTTACGGTCTGACCGCGGTAGGCCAATCTCAGCACTTCTTTGACTTTTCACTTGGTGCATTTCTTGGGCATTGTTTGATTGGCCTCCTTTTCTTCGTAATTGATCCCAAACTTGCTCCACTGATCTGCAAAGCATGAAAAACACTAATCAGAGCATTTGGTTATCAATTTTTACAACAAAGCTATACAAAAATATGGTTCTTTAGGGTCTAATTATAGTCTAATTCACCTATTATCAACACCCCACACTTAAATCTTTGCTCGTCCTCGAGCAAGTTGAACCAAACTTCGAGGCATATTCGTTAGATGCATTACCCTTTTTATTTCACACCTACTATTATGAAAGAACAACCTAAGTAGTGCAACAACCACACCTCATATGAAGACTCTCATGCCATGCCACACTCATGCTTACTCTATTTACTCTAACAGAAGTGAAAACTTGTTTTTTCTTCTTGAGTTAAATGCCCTCACATCACATTTTTTTAGAGAAGTTCCACACACATGAAATCAAACCACAAGGAACTGTAGAATAAACGAATTCACTCACTCTCAGCAAAGAACATTTATATGCCACACACATACACAAGCTTGCCCTTTGTATAATACTCTACTAATCGAATTGTTCAGTCTCAGATCAATAGGGCTTCATTTGGTCGTAATATAGGCTACGGGACGGGTAGGATACATTTAGATATAAGTGTGACTACACCTCCCTAAGCACTTTAATACATACATTTTCTCAATTAAACCTCATCCTTATGTCACCCCAAATTCCACCCTCACATCAATATAACTACCCCATTCTTCTTTAAGTACACTTGTATCAAGAGCCACCACTTATCTAGGAGTTTTTATGTTTAAATTTTTTTTTCAATTCAAGTGGATCTTCCTTTTTTAAAACAGTTCACCTTTCTCCTTATCCAAGTAGTTCCACTAGAAAGCCAAACCGACCACCCCACACTTTAACTTTTACAAGGTTCATAACAATTCAAGTGCTCATGCAAGGTGAAAAGGTTCAAATAGATGGCTAATTCAAATAAATGGGTAAGGCTTGTAATGTGGTTTCCAAAGAAAAAGGATTATAATCTCAAAGGGGTTAACTATGGTAATATGTACAGGTGGATTCATGATTATATAGGCTACACAAAGAAATGCCTAAATCATCTCTAAGACCAAAAAACAACTATTTCGCTTTGCACACACACAGGGCAAGTTCTAGGTATCGCATGCAAGCACATAATACGTGTATAACCTCACACACACTTGGCATGTAACTCATTCTAAATTAGTTTGTCAACACATTCACGAGAGCATTCAAATAAGACAAGGTGTACATAATTAAGGCATAAGATTAAAAGTCTACACGTGAGCCTAGACATCGTACCCTCAAGTTCGTTTTAAGTATTTGCAGGTATGTACACCATGGGATACATTCTTGCCCAACACTTCTTAGCCCACAAGAGTCCTAAGGGTCCTAAAATCTATTAAGAAAAAATCTACCTAACCCGGTTCAAGAAAAATCCCTGGAAAAGAACCGCGGTCAAAAGAAAAACCAAGGGGGAATTATTACACTACCTAAAAAGAGAAAATAAAAAATCTTTTTGGCTTTTTTTATTAGACTACTTCCCTCAAGAATATTGTCTAGGTGGTCCGTCATCAGGAAGAGTCTCTTAACTTTTCTATTTTTTATTTTTTTATTTTTTATATCCGACTTTAACCCTCAAGAGACCCGTCGACGAGTGTCCGTCATTGGGCCAAGTCGGTTACATCTAAGCTACATATACAACAAAAACATATATACACAAATCATATATACAAATACTCAAGTCTCCCACCCATACACAAAGAGTATGGCATGTCCCCATGTCATAAAACAATTAAAGAGCAGAGGGGCAAGAGGTCTTCCCTGGTCATCAGTCAGAGTTAGAGACGGTGTTGGGATCTACGTTACATGCCCTCCCTAAAGCACGGAACCAAGCCATCACCTGGCTCTAAGACCGAGCCTGCCGTCTAGACATGGCATCCGAATGAACATGCAGGCTATCTACGAAGGTGCGTAGTTCTGCCACATCTTCCTCCATAGAAGGCAACAAGGGTCAGCTTGAGTATGATCTAGGGTAATCCACCCCGGTTCGGTATTGCCGTGAGGATCTAGCTGCATCATAAGACCTCCTGGGTGGTGCCATGGGTGCTGGGGCATCATCATCGTCATCTAGGTCAATGCGTGTAGGTGCATCTCTGCCCACTTTGATCTTGGATGCTCTGAAGGCTGTTTTTGGGGGTAAAGTGCCATCTATAGGATTGACTGGAATATCAACCAGCATACATAACTACATCACAAGTGAGGGAAAGTAAAACCCCTTAGTCATCAGAGGCGACCGAAGGATCATTTCATCTCCAATGATCTTAGCAATATCGACGTCCTTCCTGGTCACAAAGCACCAAACCAATAAAACCCGCAAGATGTTCATATCTGTTGTGTTGCTCGTGGGCAACAATCTCCTGCAAATGATAGTGAACCAACACTTAGCTTCCCAGGTGAATGACATGGAATGTAGGGTCATGTTTTCTTGAATCCAAATTGGTCGTCCCCCTGAGGATAAGGAGTCAGTCAGAGTGCCCCAGTCCACCCCTAGAGAATTGTGGTAATATTCATTGTCACCAATGAATGGGAGCAACTGCAGGACCTGGAAAATTTTCTGGACTGAGGCATCTACGACTTTGCCCCGCGCAACCACCGAACGACACATATGTTCCGGGCAGTTCACGTAGAACTCCCGGACTATCATTGGGTTTACCGTGTTAGGTTCATCGAATAAGTACTCCATCCCCCTCCGACGGATTTCTTCGTACATATCTGGCTTTTTAACTCGGAGGGCGGCCCTGTCAATACCAATCTCTGGGACAAAGTTCTTAGTGGCTTTCGCTTGAAACCTATCCTGGACCTCCTCGAACGTGAACCAGGTGGCATCATAAGTGGGCACGTCGGAAGTACTTTCTGAGTTTCTTCGCTTTTTACGTGTCATCGTACCTGCAATTAGTTCATTAAAACAATCAGGGCCAGCCAAACATATGCCAGTCGGATGGATACTCAGTTATACAAAACAACCCTAAACACCAACTTGGAGTCTAAAACCCCAATGCAACCAAAATCAAGAATTATCTACAATAATCACTACATAATGTAAAATTCATACAACATAAGTAAAAGTAGAACAACTTACTTGAGGATTACCGCGGAGTCTTGAAAAAGAAAAGAAAAGGAAAAAAATTATGGGGTGGTTGCTGGGTAGGGGGTGGGCATTTTAGGGGGGTTACTTGGGTGGTTAGGGTTCAGACAATAGTGATGGGAAGAAGAAGAAAGAAGAGAGAGTATGTTGTTGGGAAGAAGAAGAAGAAGAATGAAAAATGGAAAAGAAGAGAGGATTTGGGAAGAAGATGAAGAAGAGCAATGGAAGAATTTAGAGTTGGGGAGGAAGAAGAAGAAGAAAAAGTGGGAAAGAGGATGAGAGAAGATAGAGAGAATAGAGAGAAGAAAAGGGGGGGGG
>MU694683.1:46219-59076 GCA_026770625.1 Nicotiana glauca | reverse complement strand
CTTGCTCCTTTCTCCCCGTTTCATCATGTTGTCCCAGAACACAACCGAATGCTCCATCCAATACCACAAGGTAAAGCAATAGAGGTCTTCCTGGCTCGGGAGGAACCAAGACTGGTGGCGTTGACAGGTATTCCTTGATTCTATCAAAGGATTTTTGACAATCGTCGGTATATCTAGTAGCAACGTCTTTCTTTAGCACTTTAAAGATGGGTTCACAAATGACTGTGGACTGAGCTATGAACCGGCTGATATAGTTGAGTCTTCCCAAGAAACTCATCACGTCCTTCTTGTTCTTTGGCGGTGGCAATTATTGAATGGATTTGACCTTTGATGGGTCCAATTCTATCCCTCGACGGCTCAATATGAAACCCAGTAGTTTTCTGGCAGGAACCCCGAATGCACACTTGGAAGGGTTCAGTTTCAGGTTATACCTTCTCAGTCTATTGAAGAACTTTCTCAGGTCTTCCATATGATTAGTGGCTTTCTTGAATTTAATGATGACGTCGTCCACATATACCTCGATCTCCTTATGTATCATGTCATGGAAGATAGTAGTCATGGCTCTCATGTATGTGGCGCCAGCTTTCTTTAACCCGAACGACATTATTTTGTAACAAACATTCCCCACGGCATGATGAAAGCCTTTTTCTATGCATCTTCCTTATCCATCCATATTTGATGATACCCGACGAAACAATCAACGAAAGACTACAACTCATGCTTGGCGCAGTTGTCGATAAGAATGTGTATCTTTGGCAAGGGGAAGTCATTTTTGGGACTGGCCCGGTTGAGATCCTGGCAGTCGACACAGATTCTAACCTTCCCGTCCTTCTTTGGTACTGGCACGATGTTGGCTAACCATGTTGGATACTCTACCACTCTGAGAACCTTGGCTTTGACTTTCTTAGTAACCTCTTCTTTGATTCTCAAACTCATGTCGGGCTTGAATTTCCTGAGCTTCTACTTTACCGGCGGACAGGCTGGATCTGTTGGCAACTTATGAGCTACAATGGCCGTGCTAAGACTAGTCATATCATCATACGACCAGGCGAATATGTCCTCATATTCTTTTAAAAATTCCGTATACTCTTCCTTTTCTGATGGCGACAAGTGAAAATTGATGCGAGTTTCTTTTACATTTTTTGTATTTCCCAGATTAATGACCTCAGTTTCTTCCAGGTTGGACTTAGGTCTATTCTCAAAATTCTCAACCTCTTTGACAACCTCTTCAGGTATTTCATCTTCTTCTGAGTCTATGTCCTTTTGTTGCATTGTCTCGTTGCAAGTCACAGTCGTTGGTTCGTCGTCAAGATAAGTAATAGTAATGCTGTGTAAAAATAGAGTAAATGATATAGAAGATAATAAGAGCAAGATATATGATAAACTGAAATGCTTTTGATTAAATTCATAATTGTTTGAAACATCAGAGCTCTTTTCAAAATTAAAGACAATGCGAAAAGAAAATCAACTAGTAAAATAAAATAAAATGAGATGCATGGTGCTTTTGTTTAGCCTTGCTACCCCGAATCCTTCCGGGCCCTGACGGTCCTAATTGACCAGTTGCTGAGGAGGTCTCCTCTATTCACGGCTTGCATGAAAGGGCCTTCCTCCCCCTTCTCCTCGAAAAGAACACAGCAGTCCTTGTCATCATACTCCAGGAACAAATTCTTCATAGCTGCCAATGCTTCATCTTCTTCTGACCCATATATAGTATCTGCTGGCTGGAAGGTCTGCTCCAGGCTAGGTATCGGAAACTCCAATGGATAGTAGAGGTCGCACCATGGTGGTGACTAGTTCTGGAATTCTTTCCAAGTATAATCATACCCTAAGCCAAAGGTAGTGCCATGCATCTTCAATTTGATGGGCTTAGTGATCCCCTGAAAATTTTTACCGAGTCCCTTTCCAGGCTCGTAACCACACCAATTCAGGATACTTTCGATCTTGTTGTCCCACCACTTGTCCTTATCTACAGAGTTGACCCTTTCGATGTGGTGGTATGTCTCTCTGCCAATTCTACTTCTGCCCCCGATCATTGGGATAGTCTGGCGACTATATATGGGGTTAATACCATCACCATGAATAATCACCTCTTGGTGGTTCCATTCAAAATTTACCGCCTGATACAAGATTGATGCTACGGCTCTGGCAGCATAGATCCAGGGGCGTCCCAACAGCAAGTTGTAGGATGTCGGGATGTCTATCACTTGGAAGTCGACGTCGAACCATGTTGGCCCTATTTGCAAGCACAAGCTGGTTTCTCCAATAGTAGATCTCTGGGATCCATCGAAAGCTTTTACATTGATAGCCCCGTCTTTGATCTCGTGTAGGCCTTTCCCCAAAGTTCTGAGAGTTACAAGCGGACATATGTTGAGGCTCGATCCCCCATCGATCAGAACCCTGGTGATGAAATAATCTTCACATTGCACGGTGATGTGCAGTGCCTTGTTATGAATCAAATCTTCTGGCGGCAACTCATCTTCATGAAAGGTTATTTTGTGGCTCTCCAGCACTTGCCCCACCATATTCGCCATTTCACCCCCGGTTATATTTCTGGGCACATAGTCTTCACTCAGTATCTTCATTAAGGCATTCTTGTGAGCGTCTGAACTCTGCAGAAGAGCCAGGATAGATATCTGTGCTGGTCTTTTGTTCAACTGTTCAACGATCGAGTATTCCTTAGCATGTATTTTCCTCCAATGACCGTCGGGTCCTGTCTCAATGGGACGTCCCAGGGCTTGCTTACCGGACTCAGCTAGGTGCTCTGGGGTGTAGACCCTCCATGTTCTAGTCATTCCTTGTGCGGAAATCGTTTCTCCTGTCTTTGTCTTTCCTTTCCTCCTAGTTTCAGCAGTGTAATCCCATGGTATGGCATTTGAGTGGAATGGTGTTATGTCAGTCATTGCCACCGAAATAGGCACCCTTGGTGGTAGCACAACAACTTCAAAGGGTTTAGGTGCCTTTGGAACTCCAAATTCAACCTCGATTAGCCCGGACGCCTTTGCAGGAGGAGGCACTTCAAGTTCAAAAGGTATAGACATATTTACTTCATCGTCCCTGGAGGGCTAATTCTGCACAACAATTGGGTTAAGGGTAACCGCTGGCTTCTTTGGTTCATCCCTTTTAGCAATCAAACCTATCGACCCTTTAGGGTCCCAATCATCCTCGATCTCGATCATATGAATATCTCCACCTTTATGGTCAGGTAGGGGGCTGTGACGAACATTAGGAGCAGGCTCCTTTGCTAAGATGACCTTATTGTCGATCAGGGTCTAGATCTTATCTTTCAATGAAGAGCACTCGTCAAGGGTGTGTCCCTTCATACCGGAGTGATACACACAAGTCTTGTTGGGGTTGATCCACTGGGAGGGATTTTCTGGAGCTTTGGCTGGGATAGGAGTGACGTAACCAGCAGCTTTAAGTCTTTCATATAACTGGTCAATTGGTTTTGCGATGGCTGTGTATTGTCTGGGAGGTTTACGATCAAAATTTGGTCCGGGTCTCGGAAAATTTTGACGGGTGGATGGTGACTGATAGTGAGAGGGTTGAGCATTATAAGCTTGGTAAATAGGTATTGGTTGAGAGTATCTAGGTGAGGTGGGTTGATATGTGAGAGGCAGAGAGGACTGGTAAACGAGAGATGGATAAGAGGGTGCGGGTGCTTGGTAATTTGGGATAGGTTGATATGTAAGTGGAGGTGATGGGTAAGTGTGGTATTTTGGTGGTGATTTGGCTCCCTGTGCGACCATCACGACACTTACATCTTTCTTCTTGGACGCGCCACTAGTTTGTAAAGCCTTATTGGTGGCTTGCAATGCTTCAAGATTTGTAACCATACCATTCTTGATGCCCTCTTCGATTTTTTCTTCGAGTTTGATGATATCAGAAAACTTTTGGCCCTCGATCAACATCAACCTCTCTTAATATTGGGGATCCTGAGCCTGGACAAAGAATCTATTCATTTGCTCTTCTTCTAGGGCCGACCTGACTTTTGCAGCTTCTGACCTCCAACGAGTAACATACTCGCGGAATGTTTCGGTGGGTTTCTTCTTCAAATTCTGTATGTAAAATACATCTGGTGCGTTCTCTGTATTAAACCAGAACCTATCCATGAAGTCTGATGCCATTCCTACCCAACTCATCCATTTCTTGGGGTCTTGACTGATGTACCAGGATAGTGCATCTCCCTTTAAGCTCCTCATGAAGAGCTTCATACGGATCTTCTCATCTCTTCCAACCCCAACTAGCTTATCGCAATAGGTTCTCAGGTGGACTCTGGGATCTCCTGTTCCATCAAACATTTTGAACTTGGGAGGTTTGTACCCCTCTGGAAGTTCAACATCTGGCTGAATGCAGAGGTCCTCATAATTTAACCCTTCGATACCTTTGTTACCTTCCACGCCCTGAACCCGGCTGGTCAATTTCTTGAGTTTTGCTGCTAAGTTCTTGATAAGGGAGTCCTTGTCATCAGACTCAGGTGCATTTGAGATTGGTTGGGTGTTGTGGGGTACAATATCCACATAAATAGGAGTGTTGTGGAGATGGTCATTGGTGGTGTTTAGTGGCTTGGGAATGAGTAAAGGAGTGTTATTTGGAGTGTGGCATGTGTTGCAGTGAGTGGGTTGTATATATGGTTGTGGGGTATTTTGTGGAGGTGCGGAATTCTGGTGTTAACATCAGGAGCAGCAAGAGTGAATGATAGGCTTGCCAAGTTCCAAACCTAGTCTAATTCTTCCTGGACTTTCAGCAGTTTCTGCTCAAGATGAGCAGCACACCCTTAGCAATTGGCGTACCCTGAGAAGTTTCCTCCTTTTCGATCTCCTTTCTAGAACTTGCGTCTCCCATTTTGCCTTTGTTCTTGTTTCTGATAGGACTCGGAGGAGGAGGAGGTAGAGGTCCCTTAAATCTTGTAGAGTATGCTGATGGTGCCAGAATGCATGAACTAACCTTTGGGGAGGGGAATAATAAAAGAGAAAAAAGGTAACAAGTTAGTGCTGGTTCTGAGGAAAAAGTATTGCAGTATTTAAACACATTGTGCGAGAATATAAATCGTGTCCTAATTTTGGTGACTCATTGTGCCCGAGGTAGGCCTAGCGACAAATAGTTTTGGAGAACTTATAATGCTAAATGCCTCATTTTATTGATAAAAATAAGACGAATCCAAAACGACTCCAAATAATAGAAGGTAAATGTCACTAGTGGCCATTGGCCTTATTGCATCATTAAGGTAAAAATAAAGGACTCCTAACTACTTGGTCCCAGAAGGACCTTCCCCAGATTTGGCATCCTTGTCTCCCTCGAACAACTTCACCAACTCGTGTAGTCCTAGCAGTAAGTAGGCTCGAGCCAGATGTCCGCCTGTATTTCCTTCAGCGTTTTGGCAGTCTTCGATCCTCTTGATGAACTTTTCTTCCAGCTCTACTAGATACCGGCCGGGTTGCTGCCCGGAGGACCAAACCTGACTGCTGGGACAAGCTTGGTATCAATTCTACCCACCCTCTGGCGTCCTCTAGCTGAGCGAACATCTTTGGCATATAATTCATACGCCTCGGCTGGTGGAAGGCGATATGATCATCCCAATCTCTACGTAGGATCTCATGTCGGTATTCTCCTTTCTGGAGGTGTTCCATGAGCCAAAGCTGAAGCAATAAGTTTCAGCCCTCGAAATGACTGCTTTATTGTTGACACTTGTTCAAGGCGCGGTATATCTTGGCGACGATCATGGGCACTATGCTGAAAGTTTGCCCACCAATCCATTCTATCAAAAGTTTTGGTTACCATGGCTAGTCTGGTGTGGATCCTAGCCTTCTTCATAGGGAACACAATCATCCCAAAAAAGCAAAACATGAAAACAAAGACCCTTCTATGGACATGCCCCAATGAGGTGATAGCAAATTCGTCTGAATAGGTGTGGTATGACTTTCTATGGCCGTACCTTTCATATAGATAGTCAAACGGGATGTAGGAGTCTTTCAAACAGGTTAAGTCTGGGTTTTTCTTCAACCCCATCTTTTTAAGGAAACCCCTTCCTTTGCGATTTTCTAGCATAAGCAAACCCGAAGTCTCCCAAGAAATTCCAGCTAGACCCCCTATCTCTTCAAGTAAATGAGTCATCTCTAGATCACCAAAGTGGAACACAGATTTGTCACTATCCCAGAACAATGTTGTAGCCTCTATGATTCTGTTGTTAGGTTGAATCTCTAGGAGAGAAGGCAGATTCCCTAGGTACTTGCGGACGAGTGTTTGATCACTAGAATAGAGGTCGTTCCACCAATTAAGTAGCCTTGGATGAATGTTGGTAACCATGCCAAATCTGGGGATCTCGTGCCTCATTTTATGCAAAATAGAGTGTTAGGCCCTTACCCACCGGACTCGACTATTTAAATCAATAATTAACATAGCAAGCACTTAAGTTCTCCAAATAAATGCATAGAACATGGAGGCGTCCGTTTGGGTTTCAAGGAAACCCGGTGGACTTTGGACAAGGCTATCTTAATGAGTTATTATGTGGACAACATAACTGACTCGGCTAGGTTTGACCAGGATGCATGTACGATTTAAATGGAATAAAGTTTCTATTTTAAAGTGCTAGACTGGTACCCTTGAGCGGACAACTCAAGAGGGAAAGGCACGGAACCGTCGACTACACCGTTGATCGACTGGTTTTACCGCAAATATGCCTTTGCCAAATTTAGGGGGTGGTAGTATTGGAAGTGCGCAACTACTCATTATAAGCGTTGCTATAGTATTTGTTTGGCACGAGTGGAATATGTTGTTGAAGATGCAGTTTACAAGGATGAAACAAATAGACATGTCTTTTCACGTTCATACAATAAATTTTACAATGATTGCTCTGAAATTACAACAGTATTGATGGAAAAGCAATAAATAAAAGTAATTAAAGAAAAAAAAACAAAAGAAACAAGTTAGTTTCAAATAAAGACATTAAAAAAAAGCGATAAAAGAAAGCAATAAAGTCACGTATATCATGCAATGGTAAAAGCCTAAAGAAATCCCCAGCAGAGTCGCCATGCTATCGACGCCCCCTTTTTTTTTCCTAAAGCGGAATCGGGTTCACGACATTCGGGAAGACAACTCTTTTCCCACTTTGGGAATTGGGTTGTTTTGAAAGTTTGGAGAGTCGCCACCTAATGATTATAGTGCATTAGGATACTTTTAGAAGAAAGTGGGAAAACCAGAGTTTTGGGTAAGGGCTTGAAATTATCTCGAGGGGAAGGTGTTAGGCACCCCTCAAGGTCCACTAGTGTGGTTCCCGGCCATGCTACAATTGTGACTTTAGATGCAAATGTAAATAAACAAGTACAAGAAGCACAAAAGGTTAAAAGAAGTGCTGAAATTTGAAGGAGCAATTCTTTTTGTAAAAATGTGCAAGTAGAGGGAAAGGTCAAGGACTTAGTGCAAATAATCCGAAAATCATGTGAGAAGCAGAATTTTGAAAATGCAATAGCTTTAGAGATTCAGAAAAAAAAAATTTGTTAAACTAATAAAGAAGGAGAAAGGGGTCCTAGGTTTATACATTACATGGATCATTCGCACAACATTGGTACTCAATTGTACGCGGAGTGTTATCGTGTAATCATCATCTCCATGTCTACCCTTCCCACCCCGTTAAGGTATTAAAGCGCGGAACGGTATCGTTTACTTATCGCATGCTACTACCCGTCCCAATCCTATCAGACCCGAGGTATTAGGACTTCTAATCCTAGAGGGGAAAGAAAGGGATGGAGGCCTTTGTGGAGTTTAAAGGATAGAATTCTAGCTCGACATTCAAAACAAGTATCGAATAAAGGGGAGAACAAACAATCATACAAGGCTCAAATTAACCCCAAAAGTCAAGCAATCATTTAGTTTAGCATGCCTTGACAAATACTGATTTGGTCTTAGATTTAAATAAAGTAGCGATCGGATTGGTTCAACACATATATTTAGATAGAAAGTCTGCATTAGACAACTCGGATACAGTTGTCAGGGACTGACCCAATTCATTAATTAGCCAACCTTTTGTCTATGTGTTGAATAATAAATAGACGTAAGATCTATTAATTTTAGGAAAGATGCAAAGAGTTACCAGTAGTTTTAGAAAATATGCAAGTTGATTTTAGAGAAAAGAGTTATCAGTTTTGACAAAGAGAAAATATGCAAACTGATTTTAGAAAAGAATTACCAGTTGTTTTAGAAAAGATGCAGATCGATTAAAAGGTTTACGAGCTTTAGGAAAGTGCAAATTGATTATTAGAAAGGGTTTACCAATTTTAGCGGGTTTTAGAAAAGAAGTAGAAAATTACCAGTTTTAGATAGATACGAGTTCAGCAACTGGTACTGTTTTAGAAACAAATGAGGCTATTAAAGACGAGATTTCCTGTAGGCATGCTTTCTATACGTCTACTGATTTTAACACCCTTTCATGACATTAATAGGAGTCTTATACATATGATGTCTGTATGCAACTTTGTTGTTAAGCCTATAACGGTTTGCCTAATGACATTTGTGTATGCAGAAATGCAAGAGCCTATAGACATGATTGCTATATGCATAATTACAGAACATGAATGTTAAACCCTATGGACATGCTTTCTAGGTGATTTGAGTTAAATCCTATAGGCATGGTCTCTATATGATTGAATCCATATTATGACCATATAGGCAGGATTTCTAGTTTGATGGAAAATGGAAGTCCTAACTCATGATTTCTACCCCTTGGATGCAAGAAAAAGTAAAGACCACTCCCACACCCTTTTACTATACTTCCCGAGTTTCATACAAAAATTATTACAACACAATGAATCAAACTGGGAATTAAAAGATACATCAAAAGCTAAAAGCTAGATCCGAGCAGCCTAATTCAACCTTAATGTCTAATATCATGCGATTGAGCCACTTCCGGGATTCAGATTTCCAAAGCCTTCTCTTAATCCAAGGTGTTTCAAAGTTCCAAGGAATCTCAGGGATTCCAGGCATTGCTTACACCCAGGATACTATCAGAATTAGAATAGTGCAGTGTGGAAGAGCCAACTCTCAGGCATCCAAGTTCAGAGGGAGCTCAGGGGTCCTAAAGCATGGCTTGCAAGAGAGGGGCAGAACTTATAGCTAGGAGTAAGTGCAAAGTGAAAGGGAATTAGGGAGCCATGCCAGGTGTTGGTCATACCTAGCCACAAAGTAGGCTGGCACACCCCTGACCACTTGTTTGGTTGAACATGTTAGGAGCAGACCTTTTGAAGGTCAGACAAAAGTCTGGATAGTGATTAGGGCACTATCAGACCAAGTCGAGGGATCAGACACATAGAGGGGGAAAAGGAATGGGAATTGATTGAGTTTGGGATTCAAAGAATCTAGTTCAGGACATAGACAACAATATTGGAGTGCTGTTATTCCTTGAACCATAACTCACACGCAAAGGGTAAATGGTAAAGGGTAAAGGGTAAAGGGTAAAGGGTAAGGGAATTCATAAAGTATCAAATTCATGACAAACCACTGATTGCATACATAATCTAAATATTGGCTATAAAGGAAAGGGGAAACATGCGACAATATGCTAGAGACAAATGGGCAGAATTAAACACATTGTTGTTGAGGCATGTAAACTAATTGAGACATACCGGTATAGAAGCAAAAGAGTTCACAAGAAGGTAAACAAAGTCCACAACAGTGCAAGTATCAGAAAGAGAGAGTTTAAGTGAGAGTGAATTGCAAACTCAGATTGTTCTGTGTTCATGTGTGTTCAAAGAGAAGGGAGGAGAGTATTTATAGTGTTAAAACAGGCAAAATATAAGGTAAGGATTGCAGTTCAGCAATAATTAGGGGAACAAGTGTCAATTAGAATTAAACAGTATCAAAGACTTCCCTTAATTAAGGAATTAAAAATCAAACGGTAACATGCAAGTGCTAAACAAGGAAAGAGATCACATAGGCTTAATATGACATAAGGAAATATTTCAAGCATAGTACAGGTACATAGTAGGTAAGAGAGGCTAGGTTCATCAGACTCTAATCAAGAAAAGGTCTATAAGAATCCAATACCAATATAATCAAGGTAAGGGAATCAATCAACTTGAGTAGGAAAGGCAGGGGTCGAGATTTCAAGGCAAACATCCAAATAGGTCCGAGAAGCAGGGAAATCAGTACAATAAGGAAAGAATCAATTACAAGAGTGCAATCAGAATCACACAAAGAGATTTGAAGTCAGCCCATAATTAAGGGCTACTTTGAGAGGGAAATTTAACATATAAAGGAATGCATAGCCTTACGCATGTGAGGCTGTACTCATGACAAAGAGCATAATCACATGATAGTTACGTAAGTCAGGTTTCAGTGACATACAAAGGATCAGAAGCATGCAAAGAGTCGAGTGAGAATCATAAACGAGTCTGACAAGTAGCAAAAGCTTAGAACCAAAAGAATTACATGCTAAAGTAAAAGAATCAGATCGAGCAATCTCGAACAGACGAAGAACTTCAGGAACTCAAACAGACCCCCAAAGAACTAGGGTTTTCCAGAATCAATCAAATTTAGAGAAAATAAGCAGATAAATACATAAACAGTCTCAGAGTCTCAAATAAACCCTAAAATTAGGGCTTTCACACTTAAGCAGTAAATCAAACGAACAACAACATGTAGACTTAGAAAATCAAACAAATTCAAAAAAAATTAGGGCTTTCCATCTCCAATTAAACCTGGAGATGCTAAATAGATGAATCAAACAAAACATTTAAAAGATAGACTCAGAAACCTTAATTTAAAATCACAGGGTTTTGAAAAAGGAGATTTGGGGAAACTGCTTTAAACATCACACACAACATAGATCTAGCACAGATCTAAAGGTTTCCAAGACCTCTTCGACCTCGATTGCTTTTTCAGCTCCTTCAAGTCGTGATAGATGATCTGCAACTTGATTTTCTATGCCCTTATGGTCACAAATTTCAAGGTCGAATTATTGCAATAGCAGCACCCAACGAATCAGGCGCGACTTAGACTCCTTTTTCTCAATTAGATACCTAAGAGCTACGTGGTCAGTATATACAATTACCTTGGAACCAATCAGATATGATCGGAACTTGTCGAAAGCAAATACCACGGCCAATATCTCCTTCTCAGTCATAGTATAATTCGGCTGGGCTCCACTCAGCGTTCTGCTAGCATAGTATATTGGGTGCATCAGCTTGTCTTTCTGCCATCCCAACACTACCCCCACTGTGTAGTCACTAGCGACACACATGAGTTCGAATGGCTGCTCCCAGTCGGGGGCAACTATGATAGGTGCTGTGACTACCCTCTTTTTTAGCTCCTCAAAATCTACCCTTCAATCATCAGAAAACAAGAAAGGGTGATCCTTTTCTAACAACTTACAGAGAGGGTGGGCGATCTTAGAGAAGTCCTTTATGAAATGCGGATAGAAACTGGCATGCCCGAGGAAGCTTCTGATTGCTTTGACTGATGTTGGAGGGGGTAGCTTTGCTATCACATCTACGTTGGCACGATCCACCTCAATTCCTTTGCTTGACACCCAGTGTCCTAAGATGGCACTTCTCCTAATTCAGAACCAGATTAGTCTCGATACACCGCTTTAGCACACGTGTCAGATTTATCAGGCACTCATCAAATGAGTTCCCCACCATTGAGAAGTCATCCATGAACACCACCATTATGTCCTCTACCATGTCAGTGAATATGGCCATCATGCACCGTTGGAATGTGGCGGGTGCGTTGCATAGGCCAAAAGGAATCCTCCGAAAGGCATAAATGCCATACGGGCAAGTAAAAGAGGTCTTCTCTCTGTCCTCCGGTGCAATAGAGATCTGATTGTACCCGGAGTACCCATCCAGAAAATAGAAATGTGACCTCCCTACCAATCTATCTAACATCTGATCAATGAGGGGAAGTGGGAAGTGGTCTTTTCGGGTGGCTAGATTTAACTTTCGATAGTCCATGCAAATTCTCCAGCCCGTGACGGTTCTTGTAGAGATCAATTCATTCTTATCATTCTTGACTACCGTCATGCCACCCTTTTTAGGAACACATTGAACTGGGCTAAACCAGCTACTGTCAGAGATTGGAAAAATGATTCCCGTATCTAACCACTTGATTACTTCTTTCTTCACCACTTCCTTTATATTGGGGTTCAGCCTTCTTTGGTGTTCCCTGGATGGTTTGTGTCCCTTTTCCAGTAAAAGTTTATGCATACAGTAGGCGGGGCTGATCCCCTTTATGTCTGCCATGGTCCACCCAATGGCAGTCCTGCACTCCTTAAGTACCTGCAATAGTTTTTGAGCCTGCACATCTAACAACTAGATGAGATAATAACAGGTAATGTGGAGTTGGGTCCAAGAAATTCATACCTGAGATGGGCGGGCAATGCTTTTAATTCCAGCTTTGGTGGCTCTTCGATGGATGGCTTAGCTGGAGGAGTTTCTCGATTTTCCGAGTGCAAGTGCTCAAACTCCTGGGGTCTTGTCACGCCCCAACCTCGGGAGGCACGACCGGCGCTCAATCAAGTGAACCTGACTGAGCAAGCCTTACCGAACGCTTTCTACCCGAACTCATTAAGAATGCGGAACTCATGCCTTTCGTTAATTTGAACGATAATACACGGGGTATACCACATTACTAGTTCATTTCATATCGTGATATTTTACCGTTCATAAGTTAGCTTCATGGATTCTATTAGAGTCACGGCTTAAGGAGATCACAAGTTAGGATTACAACATATACACAGAGGGGACTCCCCAAAACCTGTACACAACCCACACTAGTGTCTTTGGAGCCTCTAAAGATACAGCACATAACCATGACTATGCCGGCAATAAGGCCCCGGCTATACCTCAAAATGAAAGAAAACTGTAATT
>MU694683.1:1225-32509 GCA_026770625.1 Nicotiana glauca | reverse complement strand
AAATAAAAAAAAAATTTTGCTGCACGTACCTGGGCCTATTTTGGTCGTCCGCGGTCCTGCCGCAGTTATGATGGGACCGCGGTAGAAAAAATTTAGAGACGGGCCTCCACCGCGGTTACGCCGCGACCGCAGAGGGATAAATTCAGAGAGGGGTCTCCACCGCGGTCCTACCGCGGTTATGCCGCGACCTCGGTGGACCCGTTACTGTCTATCTATTGTTGGGGTTCTGTTCATTATTATGCCCCTTAGGAACTATTTTTACCTCTTTTAAGGCCTACCTTACCCATGGTATGTCCAGGCTCGTGATGCAACGACCTCTGCACTAACCTGCATAAATACAACATGTTAGAAATTCTACTATCGTGGGTTGCCTCCCATGAAGCACCTGATTTAACGTCGCGACACGATGCAGCATGAGCGTAAGATTCGCTCAAACTCTTTTTTTTTTAATTATATTACAAACTACATTGAAAACACATTCGTGGGTTGCCTCCCACGCAGCGCCTGATTTAACATTATGGCACGACGCACGTGAGCGCATTTAAGACTCGCTCGACCTCTGAGGTTCAGTCAGGTGGATCTCAGACCCTTCTTTTGGTTCGTTTATGCCTACATATAGTTTTAATCTCGTCCCATTGACTCTAAATGTACGAGATTCTTTCTCAGCAGCAATCTCTATAGCACCTGAGGGGAATACTTCAACCACTCGAAACGGTGCAGACCATCTTGACTTAAGCTTACCATGGAACAGCCGCCATCTTGAGTTATAGAGCAATACCAAGTCCCCGGGTTTGAAATGTCGCTCAACAATGTTCTGTTCGTGTAACCTCTTCATTCTTTACTTGTACAATCTTGTGCTCTCAAAAGCAAGATGTCTAAACTGATCAAGCTCATACAACTCAGCGATTCTAGTTGTGCCTGCAGCTTCAATATCTAAGCTCAACTGCTTCAATGCCCACCACGCTTTATGTTCAAGTTCAACTGGCAGGTGATAGGCCTTTCCAAACACCAACTTATACGGTGACATACCAATTGGTGTTTTAAAAGCGGTCCTGTAGGCCCAGAGTGCATCATCTAGCTTCCTCACCCAATCAATTCTTGTGGCATTCACAGTCTTGGTCAACACACTCTTGATTTCTCTATTGGACACTTCCACATGCCCACTAGTTTGCGGGTGATACAGAGTAGCAATCTTGTGGTGCACGTCATACTTTGCAGGCAACTTTTCAAAGGCTCTATTACAGAAGTGAGTGCCTCCGTCGCTGATAATAGCTCGTGGTGTCCCAAATTCGGTGAATATGTTCTTCTTCGGGAATCCCACCATTACTCTTGCATCATTAGTGGGTAACGCAGTAGCTTTTACCCACTTGGACACGTATTCCACAGCAACCAGTATGTATTTATTGCCATATGAGCTAACAAAGGGGCCCATGAAGTCAATCCCCCAGACATCAAACACTTCTACCTCTTGAATCGGGTTCATGGGAATCTCGTGGCGACAAGAAATGTTCCCGATCCGCTGACATTCATTGCAGCCCTTTACCCATAGGTGCGCGTCTCTAAACACTGTTGGCCAAAATAATCCAGCCTCAAGCACTTTCGTAGCTATCCTGACCCCTCCAAAATGTCCTCCATATGCTGATGCGTGACAAGCCAGCAAAACAGAAGATTGTTCTATCTCGGGGACATACCTCTGGATCATATTGTCAACACATATTCTAAACAGATAAGGCTCATCCCAATAATACATGCGGCTATCATGATAAAACTTTTTTCTTTGGACAAATGAAAGGTCGTGAGGAATTATACCACTGGCCAGGTAATTAGCAAAGTCTGCATACCATGGCACTTCCTCAAGATTAGTAGCGAGCAGCTGCTTGTCTGGAAAGGTTTCCAGGATCTGTTCGACCTCGATTGCTTTTTCAGCTTCTTCAAGTCATGATAGATGATCAACAACTTGATTTTATGTGCCCTTACGGTCATGAATTTTGAGGTTGAATTCTTGCAATAGCAACACCCAACGAATCAGGCGCGGGTTAGACTCCTTTTTCTCAATTAGATACCTGAGACCTGCATGGTCAGTATATACAATTACCTTAGAACCAATCAGATATGATCAGAACTTGTAGAAAGCAAACACCACGGCCAACATCTCCTTCTCAGTCACAGTGTAATTCAGCTGGGCTCCACTCAGCGTTCTGCTAGCATAGTATATTGGGTGCATCAGCTTGTCTTTCCGTTGTCCCAGCACTGCCCCCACTGTGTAGTGACTAGCATCACACATGAGTTCGAACAGTTGCTCCCAGCCGGGGGAAACTATGATAGGTGTTGTGACTAGCCTCTTTTTCAACTCCTCAAATGCTACCCTGCAATCATCAGAAAACAAGAAGGGGTGATCTTTTTCTAACAACTTACAGAGAGGGTTGGCGATCTTTGAGAAGTCCTTTATGCCGATAGAAACTGGCATGCCCGAGGAAGCTTCTGATTGCTTTAACTGAAGTTGGAGGGGGTAGCTTAGCTATTACATCTACATTGGCACGATCCACCTCAATTCCTTTTATTGACACCTGGTGTCCCAAGACTATGCCCTCTTGTACCATAAAATGGCACTTCTCCCAATTTAGAACCAGATTAGTCTCGATACACCGCTTTAGCACACGAGTCAGATTTATCAAGCACTCATCAAATGAGTTCCCCACCACTAAAAAGTCATCCATGAATACCTCCATTATATCCTCTACCATGTCAGTGAATATGGCTATCATGCATCATTGGAATATGGCGGATGCGTTGCATAGGCCAAAGGGCATCCTCCGAAAGGCATAAATGCCATATGGGCAAGTGAAAGAGGTCTTCTCTCTATCCTCCGGTGCAATGGAGATCTGATTGTACCCGGAGTACCCATCCAGAAAGCAGAAATGTGACCTCCATGCCAATCTGTCTAACATCTGATCAATGAAGGGAAGTGGGAAGTGGTCTTTCCGGGTGGCTAGATTTAACTTTCAATAGTCCATGCAAATACTCCAACCCGTGATGGTTCTTGTAGAGATCAATTCATTCTTATCATTCTTGACTACTGTCATGCCAACCTTTTTAGGAACACATTGAACTGGGCTAACCCAGCTACTATCAGAGATTGAGAAAATGATTCCCTTATCTAACCACTTGATTACTTCTTTCTTCACCACTTCCTTCATATTGGGTTTTAACCTTCTTTGGTGTTCCCTGGAATGTTTGTGTCTCTCTTCCAGTAGAATTTTGTGCATACAGTAGACGGGGCTGATCCCCTTTATGTCTGCCATGGTCCACCCAATGGCATTCTTGCACTCCTTAAGTACCTGCAATAGTTGTTGAGCCTGCACATCTAACAAACTAGATGAGATAATAACAGGTAATGTGGAGTTAGGTCCAAGAAATTCATACCTGAGATGGGCGGGAAATGGTTTTAATTCCAACTTTTGTGGTTCTTTGATGGATGGCTTGGCTCGAGGAGTTTCTCGATTTTCCAAGTGCAAGGGCTCCAACTCTAGGGTTCTATCCCAGAACCCTATACCCTCTAACGCCAACACCCATTCTGCTAGATCCTCTCCATTTACCTCATCCAAATTAATTAGACATGCAGCAAGGGGGTCCTCGATAGTCAGCCTTTCATCATCAGTCTCTACAATCACATCTGCGACATCAATTAGAGAGCAATTGGAAAATTCACTCGATCGCCTCATAGATTTCTACACATTGAATGTTATTTCTTCATCATTTACTCTCATCTTGAGCTCCCTGGTCTCACAATCAATTAGAGCTCTCCCCGTGGCCAGGAACGGTCTTTCCAAAATTATGGAAATCTCTTCATCCACCTTATAGTCTAGGATCACAAAGTCTGTAGGGAACACAAATTTCCCTACCTGAATCAGCACACCGTCTAGAATTTCAAAGGGTCGTTTCACAGTCCTGTCAGCCAGCTACAACAACATAGAGGTGGGTCTAGTTCTTCCAATGCCCAACCTCTTATAAATTGCTAGGGGAATAAGATTGATGCTGGCCCCTAGATCACACAGTGCCTTAGCAAAAGCAAAATTACCAATAGTGCATGGAATTGTAAAGCTCCTTGGATCAGATAGCTTTTTCGCAATTAGTCTAATTACCACTGAACTACAGGTCTGATTAAGAGTAACTGTAGCTAAGTCTTGAAAATCAAACTTTCGGGACATCAAGTCCTTCATCATTTTTGCATACCCATGCATCTCCTTCAAAGCTTCAATCAATGGTATATTTACCTAGATTTGCTTCAGCATGTGAAAGAACTTCTTGTATTGCTCCTCCTTTTTGTACTTAGCCAGCCTCTGGGGGAAGGGTGCAGGGGGTCTCTTCTTCCCAATCACTCGAGACTGATCTTTATCAGCTGTTACCTCAACTACTGATTCTTGGACTTTTTCAGCTTCTTTCTCGGTCTCATTCTGAATGCAATTTTCTTCTCGAGCATGCTGGACTGTCAGTTCTGTTGATTGATCCAGCTCTATGGGCACTGGTATGAGTGTCTCAGCTTGTATAGCTTCTTGATCCCTTTGTTGCTCTTCATCCAGATCTCTGCCATTACGTAGACTCACTACCATCAGCTGCTTCGATCACTGATCTTTTGGATTTATCTGAGTGTCTGCAGGTAGTGTCCCTTGAGGACGATTGTTGAGGGACATCAAAATATGGCCCACCTGTACTTAGATATTTTTTATTGCTGCATCATGTGTATCGAATCTCTCATTAGTTTTTGCATTAGATCCAATAACCTGCTGTATTATTGCTTCAAGTCTAGCAAACTGTATTAGATCCAATAACCTACTGCATTATTACTTTAAGTCTAGCAAACCCATCTTCCTGCATTCTACCATGCTGCTGCTGAGGTGGGTGGTACCCCTGCTATTGATTCTGATTATTGTATCCCTGTGGTCATGGGTAAGGTGCCATATTGTTGGGGGGGTCTCATACCTCCCATGTTCCTGGTGTTGAACTATGGTGGTGCTGGCCTGTACTGCTGATTTTGTTGACCCCAATTCTGACCACCCTGTCTCTGGCCGCCATAATTAGACACATAGTTCATGTCTTCAGAGTAGTGATGATGATCGTGTTCTGCATTCCACTGATTACCAACTGGCTGACTAATGTAAGATGCGTATAAGCCCCCATTGGTAGTATCAACAATATGTACATGCTATTTCTGCCCTGACTCTTCCACCTTTTTGGTGAGTATGCTCATCTGTGTAAATAAGATAGCCATGTTTTCAGCCCTAGAATTGGATGGATCTAAAGCCACTGAGTGCACTACTGGAGTGATGGGTGCACCTCTGGTTACCCAGCCCGAATTCTGTGCCATCTTGTCAAGCAGACTCTGGCCCTCTCTCCATGTTTTGCTCAAGAATGCCCCACCAGCTGAACCATCGACAATGTTCTTTTCGCTATCTGACAATCCTATATCGAACCACTACCCCAAAATTAGATCTGGAATACTATGGTGTGGACATATGACCAACATCCCTTTAAAACGCTCACATGTTTCATGCAAAGTCTTCATCGGTCTCTGTTTAAAGCTTAAAATCTCATCAATTTGTTGAGCAGTTTTATTGGGTGGATGGAACTTGTTGTGAAATTACTTGACTAGTTTATCCCATATTGCTATAGAATTTATGGGGAGTGAATTCAGCCAAGTCTATGCAGTTCCTGTCACTAAGAATGGAAAGAATAACAGGTTGATTGCTTCCGGAGTTACATTGGGTTGCCTTTGCGTTTTGTAGATAGACAGGAAATTCTTTAAGTGCTGCTAAGGATCTTCAACTTGTGACCCTAAAAATAGTCCCTTATTCTGCAACAAGTGCAGCATGTTATTTGTGATTTGGAATGACGAAGCATGTATCTGCGGGACTACTATCACTGTGGATAGATTCTCAGCTGTGGGTTGTACCCAGTCATAGAGAGCAGCCACTGGTGCTGGCGCTATTGGTGCTGCTGGGTTTTCCTAGTTATCTCCCATGATTGTTTCGAATTATGCAGTTGTTGGTTGTTGTTTGTTTTGTCGATTGGCCAGCTACTTCGATATTTTTGATTTCTGCATCATGTGCATCAACTCTCTCATTAATTTTTGCATTAGATCCACTAACCTGCTGCATTATTGCTTCAAGTCTAGCAAACCCATCTTCCTGCCTTCTGCCATGCTGGTGCTGAGGTGGGTGGTACCCCTGCTGCTGATTCTGATTATTGTATCCCTGTGGTCGTGGGTAAGGTACCATATTTTTGGGGGGTCTCATACCTCCCATGTTCCCAGTGTTGAACTATGGTTGTGCTGGCCTGTACTATTGATTTTGTTGACCCCAATTCTGACCACCCTGTCTCTGGCTGCCATAATTAGACACATAGTTCATGTCTTCAGAGTAGTGATGATGATCGTGTTCTGCATTCCACTGATTACCAACTGGTTGACTAATGCAAGATGCCCACAAGCCCCCATTGGTAGTATCAACAATATGTACCTGCTGTTTTTGCCCTGACTCTTCCACCTTTTTGGTGAGTATGCTCATCTGTGTCAATAAGGTGGCCATGTTTTCAGCCATAGAATTGGATGAATCTAAAGGCACCGAGTGAACTACTGGAGTGATGGGTGCACCTCTGGTTACCCAGCCTGAATTCTGTGCCATCTTATCAAGCAGACTCTGGCCCTCTCTCCATGTTTTGCTCAAGAATGCCCCACCAGCTGAACCATCGACAATGTTCTTTATGCTATCTGACAATCCCATGTAGAACCGCTGCCCCAACATTAGATCTAGAACACCATGGTGTGGACATATGACCAACATCCCTTTAAAACGCTCCCATGTTTCATGCAAAGTCTCCATCGGTCTCTATTTAAAGCTCAAAGTCTCATCAATTTGTTGAGAAGTTTTATTGGGTGGATAGAACTTGTTGTGATATTGCTTGACTAGTTCATCCCATGTTGCTATAGAATATATGAGGAGTGAATTCAGCCAAGTCTGGGCAGCTCCTGTCACTGAGAATGGAAATAATAACAATTTGATTACTTCCGGAGTTACATTGGGTTACCTTTGGGTTTTGCAAATAGACAAGAAATTCTTTAAGTGCTGCTGAGGATCTTCAACTTGTTACCCCGAAAATAGTCCCTTATTCTGCAACAAGTGCAGCATGTTATTCGTGATTTGGAATAACTCAGCCTGTATCTGCGGGACTACTATCGTTGTGGATAGATTCTCAACCGTGGGCTGTGCCAAGTCATAGAAAGCAGCCTCTAGTGCTGGTGCTATTGGTGCTGCTGGGTTTTCCTGGTTATCTCCCATGATTGTTTTGAATTGTGCAGTTGTTAGTTGTTGTTTGTTTGGTCGGTTAGCCCGATTCAAAGTGTCACACCTCCTTTTTACCTATACCCCACGAAGGGTATAGTAAAGGGAGTTTCTCTAATTAAAGGACAATCAAAATGGGATTCGTTTTATTAAAAGTCAGAGTCGCCACTTGGGAGATTTATGGTGTCCCAAGTCACCGGTTTGAATCCCGAATCGAGGAAAAGATTTGACTCTGTTTAACAGTCCGCGAACCAGAAATCTGGATAAGGAATTTTGTTAACCCGGGATAAGGTGTTAGGCATTCCCAAGTTCCGTGGTTCTAGCACGGTCGCTCAACTGTCATATTCGGCTTAATTATCTAATTTTTAAACAATTAGGAACCTATGTACAAATTTTAACTTTTTAACCGTTTTTATTCATATTTTTTAAAGAAGATTGCAACGTCGTTAAAACATGTCTCGAACCACGTCACATAAATGCACCCGTAGTGTTTGGCATATTTTATAATCGTTGAGATTTGGATTTAGGTCACATAAATATGCACCCGAGTTTAAGAAGGTAAAATTATTAAATAACGTGCCTAAAGCAACTACACATTTGCACTTCACGAGGGCCATGAGATTTTGCTAATGACATGCCTCAAATACTAAGGTCGAGTTAAAGATTAATCAAGCGAAGGCCATGCAATTGTCACTTTTACGTTCGGCATGGCTCACTCGGATTGTTCTAATGAAAAGGTTTTTATCCTACTTCATGAAGGCCATAAGTTATTATTATTTTTCTAGTGGTACACCTCAATTAGCCTAAGGTCCGTTAACGAGATAATTCTTAGGAGAGTTGCATCTACTTTAGAACCCTAGCTGAACTCGAACATGGGTCCAAATCAAAAGAAAACTGGGTCCAGTACACTTAGTTTCAGAATATCGGGCTAAGCCTAAGATGAGGCCCAATAATTCAAAGGACATTACAGGGATGTCAAATAAAAGGTTCGATAACTAACCCTATTTGGACTCAAACAATCGAATTACTAATTATGGGCGCTGAAGGCATGATTGGGATTAAATAGACAATCGATTTTTAAGACCTCTTTTAAGTTCCAACAGCTTTATGCACTGATTAACAAAACGCTATGAGTGGGCCTCTACTGAAACATGGATTTAAATGAATATATTCATTGTTGAACTCTTATATTCAAATAATAAAAAAAGCAAACAGTTCAACTTTCACATTAATTCTACTCTACTACATTCCATGATGCTCATTTTCATATTAAAAAATTGAAACATCACTGGAAAAAATCCAAACCATATAATCACGCTCTTCTTTTAAATGGATTCTATACTAATAACATTGATAACTTAGACTTAAACATGCTCTTTTTAACAGTAATGGATACACAAGCTATTTTGCATATTGATCAGCAATTGAATTAACTATCCAATCTTATGGACAACATACAACTTCCGGATACTGCCACACATTTAACATGAACTTCATATGCATTTGATATTCCACAATGAACTAACAAGCTGGTTCTACTACATCATTCAATATTGGACTCAGAACAGAAGGGATATAAGAAAATTAAACTAAACTAAATAGCTTTCGAAAGTGCAGAAACAATAAACAAACAAATGTATTATTGCAGATATTTACTTCAGTACACCACTTCAGGTTCCTCTATTATCATACATTGTAAGGTGAGATGAATATCTGGAAGGAAAAAAATACCAGAGGCGCGAGATCAGCAGCAGTAGCAACAAACAATAGAAACGACCTCTAATCTAATGAGATATTAAGCTCTAACAACTCCAAAACCTAGAGAATGCAATTCAACAACAAAAATCCAGTCTCAGATACCCACTTAACCAAACAGACATTGAACCCCACCTCAAGCTATTCAGAAGTACTCCAGATTGAATAGAGAACTGAAAAATCACTCAAAGCTCTAATGAAACAGTAATAAATTTCCTGGACTTCTATCACTGAAGTTCTTAAGTTCTCTTTCTTTCTTTCAGTTTCTGTCTTTTCTTTATATCCGAAATCTCTCTCTGTATATCAGTCTATATCTGTGTGTGTCTCCAATGTTCTAGCTCTCTTCTCTCACTTCATGTCTATCTATGAGTGTATGGCCAAATGTCTATCAGAATACTCAATGCTCTCCACTTCCTCCCTTAATCTCCTTTTTGTTTTTTCTCTATTTCTGAAAAATATCTATCTATGAGTGTATATCCCAATGTATATTAGAGTGTATCCCTGTATTTAAAGACTAGAATTAACCATTTTTTATTCTAAAGCTTCCACTTTCAGCCAGTTTTATTCCCTCCCCATGTGCATTTCTACCCTTTTATCATTAAACCCATGCTGTTTCTGATTTTCCACTTAGTAAAGCACTCAACCAACCAAACAATCCCCTTTTTCTTTTGTTAATTCAAAAGCTGTCAGTCTTTTAACTGGCAATTTCCATTTTTAAAATTAAACCCCCCTAAAGCCGCTATTATTTTAATTCATCCTAAGGTTCTGAACTAACTAAGAGAACATAGAGCAAACAACTACAAATGCACTTCAACATTAAGTAAACCTACATAAGTTGAATCCCACTGATTCATTTAAGAAGAAATTAAAACAAAACCAATCGATACTTAAATGGTTCGAACATTCAAATCGTCTACAATACTGATTATATATAAACATAGCATGAACTAAAATCGACTAATCAAACCGTTAACAGTTCTACGTAAAACCTAATGCTAATTTGAACAAAACGATTTCAAGAAAATAAAGAAGAAGAAGAAGAAGAAGAAGAAGAAAGGAAATGACCAAATTGACCGAAAATTTGAAGGGAAACTTGCCTGTCCGAATAACTCGTACTATGGACTCGATTTATCAAATTTTGAACTCCAAAACGTCTTGACTCACATGGAACTGAGGCTAATCATTTGTTCCTTGTCAAGAACAAATGACCAGCATCAGTTTCTATAGTGAGTAGACCTCCTTGTTACTAGAAACATAGTCGTATGCCAACAGCTCATTGAGAACTGATTTTGAAACTTTAAGGCTCAGGCTCAAATTTGAGATTCGAGAGGATGTAGTAATATTTGAGGGAAAACAATGATGGATTGTGTATGAGGAGATAAAGGTGGTTATAGAGTGTGATTTTGGGGCTGATTAGGTAGGTTTAGGGTTCGAGGCCGACTTTCGATCGAAGATTGGAAAAGCTTGGCTTGGATTCGAGGGAAGCCGTTTGGGGGATTGGGACGGGGAGGTTGAGAGGAAGCTAGGGTGTGAGTTTGGTGGTGGTTGGAGATGGTGCCATCAGGTTTAGGGCGGTGGAGAAGGGTGGCGGCTGGCTAGGGTTTGGGGTCGTTTGGGTCTGAAGGTTAGAGGCGAAGGAGATGGGGAGGGGGGCTCTGAGGGGGGCTAGGGTATTTTTGGGGACTTATATACGTAAGGGGAAATTGGATCCAAGCCGTTCGATCAAATGAGATCAAAGGCTTGGAACAATTCCCTTATGGGAAACGGTGTCGTTTAGTTTCATTGGGGGACTGGGTTGATCCAGGGAGATTGGGTCGGGTCAAAGGGAAAACCTTGGGATCGTTAGATATGACACAATGGATGGTCGAGATTGATTGACATTGAAACGACGTAGTATGCTCACCATACTACGTCGTTTCGAATGTCTATGAGACTGAAGGCTTGGACCGGGTTTGGACAGGTTTATTTTGGGCTTGGACTGGGTATATTTGTTTGGGCTTGGCTGTTTTGGCCCAAGTCCGGTTTTTCCTCTCTTTTTCATTAATTCTTTTTCTTTTATTCCTAAATTATTTTCAAAATTAAACTAAAAATCCTAAATAACAATATAAAACCGAATCAACTTAAAAAAAATACTAAATTAACTATAAATGATGATTATCACACGCACGTAAATACCAAATCACACAATTGAATACTACAAATGCAAAGTGCATTATTTTTATGTTTTTTTTTCTTTTCTTCATTTTATAAAAATAAGTAATTTATTATTTAACTAAAAATTGTAAAATTAAATCCTATATGTAAATGCAATCTATTTTTTTTATTTTATTATTAATTGATCAAATGAAAAAATAATTGAAAACATCACAAAAATTCGTAAAAATTGCACACAATGGAAGATCAATTTATTTTTGAATTCTTTGGGAGTAATTCGTGTAGGGCAAAAATCACATGCTCACAGCTGCCCCTCTTTGCTTTGAAAATACGAAGAGTTTTCGTGCAAAGACAAAGTGAGCAAATTCGAGCGATTTTTGCCTGTTTGAATATTCCGTGTGAAGCATTTTTCCGAAAGATTTGATCGAACGTCTGTTTCAAAGGTCTCCAACATATCCTTGGCTAAAAAGGAATCAGGTCAATGTAGTTCGGAAAGTTTTGGTAGCTGGGACTATCATGAATCTGTACTTTACTATTGTTGCTGCTGCTGTTACTGCTTGCTGACCTCCTTATTACACCATTCTAAAAGAAAAATAAAGAAGCATAGACTAGGCTATATAGTCTATGAATTACAATCCTATCTAGACCTTCAAACTTGCTCTTGTGTTTCTTGTTGTCTTGTTGTCTTGTATTCTCTTATAGCAATTCCTTTGTTGCTGCCTTGCACCGATTTCTTGACTTGAATTGTATTCCGCCGCTCTCTAGACGGGCTCCTAACTTCAACATCTTGAGAGATACGCCCCTGTTCTCCAGGCGGACTCCTGACTTCTATACTTTAATTGTATTCCTCTATTCTCCAGGCAGACTCCTAACTTCAAAACTTTAAAAGGTACACTTCTGTTCTCCAGGCGGGTTGCTGACTTCAAAACTTTAAAATTACACCTCTGTTCTCCAGGCGGGCTCCATACTTCAAAACTTTTAAAATTACACCTCTGTTCTCCAGGCGGGCTCCTGACTTCAAAACTTAAAAAGTACACCTCTGTTCTCGGGCTCCTGACTTTACAACTTTAACAATTACACTTCTGTTCTCCAGGCGGGCTCCTGACTTCACAACTTTAACAATTACACTTCTGTTCTCCAGGCAGGATCCTGACTTCACAAATTTAACAATTATACCTCTGTTCTCCAGGAGGGCTCCTGACTTCACAACTTTAACAATTACACCTCTGTTCTCCAGGCGGGCTCCTGACTTCACACATTTAACAATTACACCTCTGTTCTCCAGGCGGGCTCCTGACTTCTCAACTTTAACAATTACACCTCTATTTTCCAGGTGGGATCCTGACTTCACAACTTTAACAATTACACCTCTGTTCTCCAGGCGGGCTCTTGACTTCATAACTTTAAAAATTACACATCCGTTCTCCAGGTGGGCTCCTGACTTCACGCCTTTAACAATTACACCTCTGTTCTCCAGGCAGGCTCCTGACTTCACAACTTTAACAATTACACCTCTGTTCTCCAGGCGGGCTCCTGACTTCACACCTTTAACAATTACACCTCTGTTCTCCAGGTAGGCTCCTGACTTCACAACTTTAACAATTACACCTCTGCTCTCCATGCGGGCTCCTGACTTCACAACTTTAAAAGGTACACCTCTGTTCTCCAGGCGGGCTCTTGACTTCAACTAACTTCAACAAAATAAAGAAATTCTTCTACCCCAGTTTGATGGTTGTTTGGTACTTGCTCTCTTTTCGCGGAAAATTTCTTCGCTATCAACAACACTTCCTGCCCCTGTTTCAAACACAAAGAAAAATTGGTCAGTTTAAGGTGTGGTGATTGGATGTGATACTCCCGCTGAGGATGGTTTTTCCTTCTCTCCTTTCCATACTTTGTTTTGTCCGACTGCCTTGAATTCGGTCGAGAATTTTCGACCTTCTAACTAACCCTTATCCACAAACTTCCTAATTATTGCTTTTCACTTCTAGTCTTTCTTATATGATCCCATTCCTTTCACGAGAATGTTAGACTATTCCATCATTTGGATTTCCAATGACGCCTTTTACGTCCCATCATATCATCATCAGCATGTCCTAGCCACACTTCACTTTGCACCATATTGGAAACTGGTAGTAAGCTTTGAAATTCCTCCTTATTTATTAGAATCAAATTATTATCGAAAAATCCTTAGCCAAAAGAAAAGAAATGCGATGATTTCAAAATATAATAATAAAAGAGAAAAATCTTCCTTTAGAAGACCGTTTGAGAAAAGAAAAAGGACTTATCTGAATAGGATTACCGATTCCCAATGATCGTGTCGTGCAGTTCGGATTAATCGACCCAGTTTATTCAATTCAATCAATTTCCAGTTGTCTTGCTCCTGCCTCAAAATTCTCATAATTCAATTCTCTACTAAATTCTATCTTTGTTCTGCTTGATGCCTTGACGGATTTCTGCCGTCAACCTTAACTTGTTCGTTCCTTTCTCAGTTCCTTGTCGCCTTATGGTCCATGTGAAGGTTTTCACCAATAAGACACTCTCATGTTTTGGACTTCTCTCAGCTTACATTTCCTTACAGTTCCCTTGCAGGTTTTCACTAATAAGACTCTCTTATTTTTGGACTTCTCTCAGCTTACGTCGCCTTACAGTGCATTTACGGGTTTTCACTGACACGACTCTCTCATTTTTCATTTTTCTTGCTTAAAACCGGAGTATTGCCCCTGATATGCATTATTTATACTGGATTGACTTGGCACCCCTCGAATACTGATCGGGAGGTCTTTCTTTGGATGTTAATATGGGTTCTTGGACAGGTTTGGAAAGAAAATAGTATCGAAAAGTTCAAACCAAATCCAACGGGTTAGAATTACAACTTTTGGAAACAACTTTCTCATTTCAAACATAACTTCTGCCCCAGTTTCTTGCTTGGGGACCTTTTGAGTTTTACTTCCCTACGACCGAGCCGTGAAGCTGCCTACGTATCCTTAAGAGGAATCGAGTCAAACGTAGTTCACCCGAATTCCTTGTGGTTACAGTTTTTCTCTTCATTTATTATTGTATATTTTCCTTTCCTGTCTTTCTTTTTTTTATATTTTTTCCTTTTTTTCTTTCTTCTCTTTTCCTTTATTTTTGGTTATTGATTCCAAAAGAGGGGTACGACATAAAATAAATAAGGCTCAAAAGGGTGAACAAAGGGTAAAGTGTTTAGATAGCGGAACAAATTACCTTCGTCATTTCAAACTTCGAGATAATACCAAGTACAAACAATCAGTGACTATACTAATGAAAATCATACATAATATCTCTTGACTGCATCAGAATTGATAGCCATATCTATGCATTTTCCTTCAATATTTGTTAAACATAGAGCACCATTGGACAATACTCTAGTTACAATTAACGGTCCTTGCCAGTTCGGGGTGAACTTGCCATTTGCTTCAGCCTGATGTGGAAAGATCCGTTTCAATACTTGCTGCCCCACTTCAAACCTCGTGGGATGCACCTTCTTGTTATACAATTGGCCATGACATACTGCTGCCAATCTTTTTTCATCGATTAAACTCAACTGCTCCAAACGGGTTTTGACCCAGTCATCATCATCAATCTCAGCCTCGGCGACAATCCGAAGAGATGAGATTTCAACTTCCGCAGGAATCACTGCTTCAGTGCCATATACCAATAGATAAGGAGTTGCTCATACTGAAGTACAAATAGTAGTGCGATAACCCAATAACGCAAATGGTAACTTCTCATGCCATTGCTTGGAACTTTCTACCATTTTCCTCAGTATTTTCTTTATATTCTTATTGGTTGCCTCAACTTCTCCATTTGCCTTAGGACGATATGGGGTAGAATTGCGATGCGTAATCCTAAACTGTTGACATACTTCCTTCTTCAAATTGCTGTTCAGATTAGCACCGTTATCTGTGATGATTACCTTTGGGATTCCAAATCGACAGATGATATTTGATACTTCAATGGATCCAACCGTGAGATAAGTAGTGTATGATGATAGATAATGTTTCAACTTTTGTGTTACCCAAGTTGGGGCGCAATACGTCCTCTCGGTGAGTGTACTTAACCCCATAAATGGTGAACTTCTTGTACTTGTTGTTTTGGAGTTAGATTGATTTTTAGACTGGGCTGAGGGTTCCTCATGCATGCCATATCATTAGAACCAGCATAAGAAGAACTGTACAGAAGAAAAGAAGAAAACAAAAAGTAAAAGTTATCAGGAATGAATAAAAGAAAGAAACTGCATTTCATTAAAAATGAAAGATAACAAGGTTTGTAAACTTAAAAACAAACTAAAAATAAAATTTGGATTACAACCCTGGAATAATCCACACAAACTTAGAGGAAAATCAAAGCAGACTACCAAGACTCCTTCCCGGTTAGCCAAAAAGGAATATCTTTCCGATTACCACGCTTGGCATCTTAACCACTTAGCTCCGCATCAATATTTCCGGGACCATTACCAACTTTAATGTCATCAGTTTTAATCAGCATGTTCTTAAGAGGATTCACATGCTCCCTGCCACTATCATTGATCACGATTACCCGTTCGTGAATCATTGTTTCTATTTCCTTTTTCAAAGAATGACAATTCTCAATTCTATGCCCTTAGACATTAGAGTGATACATGCATTGTACAACAGGATAAAAACCTCTTGCGTATGGGTCTGGAGTATAACCGAGGAGCGGCTTAATCAGGCCGAAACGCTTTAGCTTTTCAAATAAACTTGCATAAGATTCTCCAAAAGCATTCTCCTTTTCCAGTAGTCTTCTTATTTTGTACTCTAGCTTTGGTTGGAATATTTTGCGGACAGGTGGTTGATACGCCTGATAAGACATTTGTGCCAGTAATGCAGACCATTGCGGGCCTCGGGGATATGGGGCGTATGGTGGTGAAACATGGACATGATATTTGGGAAGTGATGTACGATTTAGGGGGTTTTGTGGAGAGAAGTAGTGGTCAGGAGAATTAAGAGGATATCCACGGGGTCGATATGGAGGCTGAGGGCGTTTAGCAAGGACGACCACTGGACTTTGTCATTGGTGGGGTTCTACAACATCTTTTCTTTCCATGGGAAGATTATCCCGAGAAACTTGTTCACTCCATCTGAGCCAGAACTTCCTTTAGGTTTCTTTTCTATCTGAGATGTGGAGGAGTGATCCGGGACGATGTTTGTGTTGTTCTGAAAATGTCTCACAAAATCTTGAGCCATGTCATCCCATGTAAGCCATTTACTGACATTCTGACGATTATACCACTCCAAGGCTGCCCCTGTCAAGCTTTTACTGAAGTATGCCATTAGCAAATTGTCTTGCTCTCCAACATTCCTCATTTCCTTGCAATATTCCCTCAGATGGACTACCGGATCTTCACCTTCTTCATTCAAGTTGAACTTTGGTACTTTAAACTCTATGAGCAGGCGGACATCGGGGAGTGTACACAACTCTTTGTGAGACATGCTACCTCAGTCTCCCGTCCCTTGTCCATTTTTCAAGGACTGTTCTATGTTCTTCAGCCTCTCAGAACTTGGAGGAAGAGTGATGGGGACATTAGGGTGATTGGGAGATGCCAACGTTTGGGTAAGGACAACATCCGAGAAACCGGGTGGTGGCAGTATTGGTGTCTTCCCGAACATCCAAGCCTGATACATATCTGTTATGTGCTGTCTTAACATCCTCACCTCATCAGCCAAACCTGTGTCCCATTCAATCAACCATTTTGGGGTACTGATATCAACCACCCCCATTTTTTTGCTATCCGTCATCGGCCTTTTGGGTTTTTATGTTGTAGAGAGGAGTTACTATTTCCGGAACCACAATTAACCACCTTTCTGATTGATGCGACAAAAATGAAACCATCACGTTAGCATTAGGCCATTTAACAGATAGGCAAACATACATTAAAGATGCAATGCACCTAAGCAGTTAACCATTTCTATCATGCATTTGCCGCAGTTGCGTGCGTCATTCCAGCTCCTTAAAATTGTGCTTCTTCTTTTAACGTCACTCAAAACTTTCCTTTATTTTATTTATTTTTCATTTCCCCCCTTTTTTTAGTGGTGGTGGTCGAATCTTATGTGGATTGCCTACGTATCATGTCCCCGCATGAATTAGACCGTGCGTAGTTCTGACTGATGTAAAAATACATAGTAAAATATTTCTCACAAAGACAATTTCTTTTATTATAATCCTTGGAAAGAGCTACAAATTTTGAAAAAAACATCAATGCAAACTTGGAAAGGACGATTGGCAGACATACAAACTTCAACAGACTCAAAACAAAATCAAGAATACATTAATGCCCTAACATTTCTTGGGGCCCGCGAGGCATCATTCGGCCTTGCCGCGGGCATGTGTGTAAGATCCCTTTGGAGTCTTTCCAAATCTCTCATTATTTGCCGGACGGATGTTATCATTGCCACAAAAAAGGTGGTATGGGTCATGTCCTCACACGCTCGGCATTTTGCAGTAATGTAATGTGCGATATTTGTGACCCCGTCTCTAATCCTGCTCTTTTATTGCAGCAATTGCCCTATCTATTGATACCGGGTTTTCAACACTCGAGAGTTATGAAGGATTTGATCTTGAAACTTATGCATTTGTTCCTCCATCCACGCCATCAGGTTGTAGCTGTGTTCCCTATCCGCTCTGAAATCTCTATCTTGCCTGAATATCCTGTCTTCGAGAGTGACTATATTTCCTCTCAAAATAGTAATGGTCCCTTCGTAGTCCCTTTTCATCTACTACATATGAAGTGCCCGCTCTTTTGCACCTTTCGTCCATCTGGCCTGGATCCTTTCCAAGCTAGCTTCAGATATTTCCAAGTCTTCTTGGCATTCCCGGCCTTTCCCTTTTAGTTCGTTTATGAGTTTTTGGTCAGCCCGACTCCTTTCTGGTTTTCTGACAGCTATTCTCATTTTTCGGATCGGAGCCTTAAGGGTCTCATTTTCTTGGATTAGCTTCTTCTTTCCCCCCTCATCTGCAGCGGCTTGAACATACTTTTCAAATTGGAGTTCCATGGCTTGCTTCTCTAGTTTGCCTATTATAGCCTTGTACTCGCATTCTTTAACCAACCAATCCTAATGTTCCTATGATGATTCGACAAAATCCTAGAGGTGGGGTCTTTTGGCAGGCCTCCCGAATGTAATTTCTTTCTTATACCAAGCATGATATCCAGGTGAAACTTCTCCTTTAGATCGATCCCGTACACAAGTATTTGCCGCTAGGTATTGACATTCACTCCAGATCTGGCGGACTGTTGCTTTAGGGAACTGACCATCCGATCCAATCTCAACTACCCGGACACTGAGATCTTCATCTTTAGGCACTATCTGGCACCTCCCAAGCTATCTCAAAACCCGATACAGGGCATAAGGATGGATGCTCCTAAGACCCATTAGAAGAAAATGAAGCCCCGTTGCTAGCATGTATATAATATCGTCCACGGGCAACCATCCCAGTGTCCACTCTACTTGGCTGGCAGTGAGGGACCGAAAGTAAGATATCCACCTTGTGGCTCCTTCAGGCAAGCTAATCACTTTGATCCTTGTATAAAATTCCTCTATACAAGTTTTCTCTATTGACCCATAACTTATGAACTGGGGGCGGTGGCACAGGTGTTCGGTCATCCACATTTGCAACAACAGATTGCACCCTTCAAAGAAGTCTCCCCTGGCTCTGCAGATTGTGAGAGCACGAAAGATCTCAGCTACTATCATAAGCGCGAGTGTGCTCTTAGCCTGAGTGAGCAAAGTGCTAACAACCCCTTGCTATTTTTATGTCGATATTCCCGTCTTTTCTCTGGAACACCAGGAGCCCCAGGAAAGCCACCTTAAAAGCGAAACGTCTATGCTCATCCCATTTAAGGCGATTTCCTTTGCTACAGATTTTTTTCTCTGGCTTGTTAAACCCTCCTATATGACCATATCTGTTGTATATGAATGATAAAGTACAAAAACCAACTGCCAAGTCCGGGTTGTGTACCCCTCTGCTTATCTTTAGTGAGTCTAAAAATCTATGCACAACTATGGTTCTCGGGGCAAGCAAATACTTGTGTCTTAAAGGAAGCTCAGAATTCCCAATGTACCCGGCTATTTCTTCTAAGGTTGAGGTGAGTTCAAAATCTGGAAAATGGAACACATTGTGCGCCGGATCCCAGCATGTGACCAATGCCCTTATGATGTCTTCCTTGGGTATAATTTCTAACAGTCCGAGAAGGCCCCCCAAATACTTCTTGACCTCGTTTTGCCCTTCTCCACCTAGATCATTCCACCACAGCCGATACTCCAAAGGGATTTTTCTTATGAATGAGAAAAGTTCATTTTGGATTGTGCTCATCCTGCACATTTATTAAGGTGATTAAGTGAAACAGTCATGATTTATTCTATGTGACTCCAAAGTCAAAATTGACCCCCTTTTCATATTTTTTTAATTCTTAAACCGAAAAGCCAGTGTGGCAGATACGGCCTTTCAGCACCTCCGAAGGAAGATTTTAAGGCTATGCCCTCTAACTGGGGAAAAAATTAGAAAAGACCAAAGGTGATTGTTTATGAAAAATTAGCCTTCCGGCATCCCTTTCGGGAACATTCAACTATTTTTGACAAAAACGGCATCACCTCACCTATTTAATAAAAACAAAATTTTGTTAATTTTAGGATACTTTTACAAAAAGAAGTTGGACCCGATGGGGGTTGCCTACGTATCTCACATCCGGTGAGAATCAAATTGACGTAGTTCGGGCAAATAAAATGGACTCTTCTTGAAAACAACATACAAACCCTTTTTTTCATCGAAAAATAAAACGACTATTAATTTCTGAACACAACTCAATTTTTGAAAACAAGATTTTTTTATTGACAAACAAATAAACTATTTTTGAAAATCAAAAGTTTTTTTTTCTTTTTCTTTTTCCCCTTTTTTCATTTTTTTCAAAAATTGGGCAGAGTCTCGACACTATTTGGACATTGAGTTTTTCAGAACATGCGATTAACTCTCTTTACCTTCATATTTCTATATATTTTTCTTTTCCTAAATATTCGAAAGCCGGTCAGCATGCAAGTCCGAAATAAATAAATGCACAAGTAGGATACATCAGGATGATCCATTATTTTGGGTACACCTGTCCTAGACGGACCCAACCCCTGTATTGAGCCCCCTAAGTCAAAATGCACATGATGCAAATAAGCGTTCCTACTAGGGATGAGGCTGAGTTATTCTAGGTTTAAAACTTGGGTATATGTTCTAGACTGTGTACCCAAGCGGACAACTTGAGTCGAGGAGGGGGCTACGTACCGGGAACTAAAAGGCCATCTGGCTTAGTAAATTGTTCGGCCTCTTTATAACTTTAAGGTATGACACTAACAGAATAGGGAGTCTCGACCGGCGAGCACATCCTTGGAGGTGAGAAGAGAGGTTTCGTAAGAGTTTTATATATACAATTCAAATAATATCAAAGCGGTAAAAAGCAATATTTTGCACATTAGTCCCACACATGTAATAAAATCAGATAATAAACAAAGTCAAATATAACAATTATTCCAAGCTCGAATTCTCGAACCCTGAACCGAAGTTCTGGGTTCTCATCCCCAGCAGAGTCGCCAGAGCTGTCACACCTCCTTTTTACCTACACCCCACGAAGGGTAAAGTAAAGGGAGTTTCTCCAATTAAAGGACAATCAAAATGAGATTCGTTTTATTAAAAATCAGAGTCGCCACTTGGGAGATTTATGGTGTCCAAGTCACCGGTTTGAATCCCGAATCGAGGAAAAGGTTTGACTCTCTTTAACAGTCCACGAACCAGAAATCTGGATAAGAAATTCTATTAATCCGGGAGAAGGTTTTAGGTATTCTCGAGTTCTCTGGTTCTAGCACGGTCGCTCAACTGTCATATTCGGCTTAATTATCTGATTTTTAAACAATTAGGAACCTATGTGCAAATTTTAACTTTTTAACCGCTTTTATTCATATTTTTAAAGAAGATTGCAACGTCGTTAAAACACGTCTCGAACCACGTCATACAAAATGCACCCGTAGTTTTTGGCATATTTTAACATCGTTGAGATTTGGATTTGGGTCACATAAATATGCACCCGAGTTTTAAGAAGGTAAAATTATTAAATAACATGCCAAAAGCAACTACGCATTTGCACTTCGCGAGGGCAATGAGATTTTGCTAAATGGAATGCCTCAGATACTAAGGTCGAGTTAAAGATTAATCAAGCGAAGGCCACGCAATTGTCATTTTTACGTTCGGCATGGCTCGCTCGGATTGTTCTAATGAAAAGGTTTTTATCCTACTTCATGAGGGCCATAAGTCGTTATTATTTTCTAGTGGTACACCTCAATTAGCTTAAGGTCCGTTAACGAGATAATGCTTAGGAGAGTTGCATCCACTTTAGAAACCCAGCTGAACTCATACATGGGTCCAAATCAAAAGAAAACTGGGTCCAGTATACTTAGTTTCAGAATATCGGGCTTGGCCTAAGACGAGGCCCAATAATTCAAAGGACATTACAGGGATGTCAAATAACAGGTTCGATAGCTGACCCTATTTGGACTCAAACAATCGAATTACTAATTATGGGCGCTGAAGGCTTGATTGGGATTAAATAGACAATCATTTTTTAAAACCACTTTTAAGTTCCAATAGCTTTATGCACTGATTAACAAAACACTATGAGTGGGCCTCTACTGAAACTTGGAAATTAAATGAATATATTCATTGCTGAACACTTATATTCAAATAAAAAAAAAATCAAACAATTCAACTTTCACATTAATTCTACTCTACTACATTCCATGATGCTCATTTCCATATTAAAAAATTGAAACGTCACCGAAAAAACTCCTAACCATATAATCACGCTCTTATTTTAAATGGATTCTATACTAATCACATTGATAACTTAGACTTAAATATGCTCTTTTTAACAGTAATGGACACACAAGCTATTTTGCATATTGATCAGCAATTGAATTAACTATCCAATCTTATGCACAACATACAACTTCCGGATACTGCCAAGCATTTAACATGATCTTTCATATACATTTGATACTCCACAATGAACTAACAAGCTGGTTCTACTACATCATTCCATATTGGACTCAAAACAGAAGAAATATAAGAAAATTAAACTAAACTAAACAGCTTTCGAAAGTGCAGAAACAATAAACAAACAAATGTATTATTGCAGATATTTACTTGAGTATACCACTTCAGGTTCCTCCATTATCATACATTGAAAGGTGAGATGAATACGTGGAAGGCAAAAATACCAGAGGCATGAGATCGGCAGCAGTAGCAACAAAAAGCAGAAACGACCTCTAATCTAATGAGATATTAAGCTCTAACAACTCCAAAACCCAGAGAATGCAATTCAACAACAAAAACCCAGCCTCAGATACCCACTTAACCAAACAGACATAGAACCCAGCCTCAAGCTATTCATAAGTACTCCAGATTGAATAGAGAACTGGAAAATCAATCAAAGCTCTAATGAAATAGTAATAAATTTCCTGGACTTCTATCACTGAAGTTCTTAAGTTCTCTTTCTTTCTTTCAGTTTCTGTCTTTTCTTTATATCCGAAATCTCTCTCTGTATATCAGTCTATATCAATGTGTGTCTCCAATGTTCTAGCTCTCATCCCTCTCTTCATGTCTATCTATGAGTGTATAGCCAAATGTCTATCAGAATACTCAATGCTCTCCACTTCCTCCCTTAATCTCCTTTTTGTTTTTTTCTCAGTTTCTGAAAAATGTCTATCTATGAGTGTATATCCCAGTGTATATCAGAGTGTATCCCTGTATTTAAAGACTAGAATTAACCATTTCTTATTCAAAAGCTTCCACTTTCAGCCTATTTTATTCCCTCCCCATGTGCATTTCTACCCTGTTATCATTAAGCCTATTCTCTTTATGATTTTCCACTTAGTAAAGCACTCAACCAACCCAACAATCCCCTTTTTCTTTTGTTAATTCAAAAGTTGTTAGTCTTTTAACTGGCCATTTCCATTTTTAAAATTAAACCCCCCCTAAAGCCCCTGTTATTTTAATTCATCCTAAGGTTCTGAACTAACTAAGAGAACAGAGAGCAATAACTACAAATGCACTTCAACATTAAGGGAACATACTTAAGTTGAATCCTACTGATTCATTTAAAAAGAAATTAAAACAAAACCAATCAATACTTAAATGGTTCGATCATTCAAATCGTCTACAATACTAATTATATATAAACTTAACATGAACTAAAATCGACTAATAAAACCGTTAACAGTTCTGCATAAAACCTAATGCTAATTTGAACTAAATGATTTCACGAAAATAAAGAAGAAGAAGAAGAAGAAGAAAGGAAATGATCAAATTGACCGAAAATTTGAAGGGAAACTTGCCTGTCCGAATAACTCGTACTATGGACTCGATTTATAAAATTTTGAACTCCAAAGCATCTTGACTCACATGGAACTGAGGCTAATCATTTGTTCTTTGTAAAGAACAAATGACCAGCATCAGTTTCTGCAGTGAGTTGACCTCCTTGTTACTAGAAACATAGTCGTATGCCAATAGTTCATTGAGAACTGATTTTGAAACTTTAAGGCTCAAGCTCAGATTTGAGATTCGAGAGGATGTAGTAATATTTGAGGTAAAATAATGATGGATTGTGTATGAGGAGGTCAAGGTGGTTGTGGGGTGTGATTTTGGGGCTAATTGGGTAGGTTTAGGGTTCGAGGCTGACTTTCAACCGAAGATTAAAAAAGCATGGCTGGGATTCAAGGGAAGCCGTTTGGGGGGGTTGGGACGGGGAGGTTGAGGGGAAGCTAGGGTGTGAGTTTGGTGGTGGTTGGAGACGGTGCCGCCGGGTTTAGGTCGGTGGAGAAGGGCGGCGGCTGGCTAGGGTTTGGGGTCGTTTGGGTCTGAAGGTTAGAGACGAAGGAGAAGAGGGGGGCTCTGAGGGGGGCCGGGGTCTGTTTGGGGACTTATATACGTAAGGGGGAATTGGATCCAAGCCGTTCGATCAAATGAGATCAATGTCTTAGATCAATTCCATTATGAGAAACGGTGTCGTTTAGTCTCATTGGGGGACTGGGTTGATCCGGGGAGATTGGGTCGGGTCAAAGGGAAAACCTTGGGACTGTTAGATGTGACACAATGGACGGTCGAGATTGATTGACATTGAAACGACGTAATATTCTCACCATACTACGTCGTTTCGAATGTCTTGAGACTGAAGGCTTGGACCAGGTTTGGACAGGTTTATTTTGGGCCTGGACTGGGTATATTTGTTTGCACTTGGCTGTTTTGGCCCAAGTCTGGTTTTTCCTCTCTTTTCCATTAATTCTTTTTCTTTTATTCCTAAATTATTTTCAAAGTTAAACTAAAAATCCGTAATAACAATATAAAACCGAATCAACTAAAAAAATACTAAATTAACTATAAATGATGATTATCACACGCACGTAAATACCAAATCACACAATTGAACACTACAAATGCAAAGTGCATTATTTTAATGTTTTTTTTCTTTTCTTTATTTTATAAAAATAAGTAATTTTATTTAGTTAACTAAAAATTATAAAATTAAATCCTACATGTAAATGCAATCTATTTTTTGTATTTTCTTGTCAATTGATCAAATGCAAACAATAATTGAAAATACCACAAAAATTCGTAAAAATCGCACACATCGGAAGATCAATTTATTTTTGAATTCTTTGGGAGTAATTCGTGTAGGGCAAAAATCACGTGCTCACACAAAGCCCTGAAAAATTTCTCGGGATCTGATAATGCTTCTAATACTTCACCAGATCTCGATGAATTTCTAGGCATGCACCTGAGTAACCAAGTCAACAAACTTTAAAATTTCAATGTAAAATTGGGTGTAGAGAAAACTGACTACACTAAGAATTTTTGTACTTCTTTCAATTGTAATTGATAACATCGTTAATTCCCCGGCAACGACGCCAAAATTTGATCACGCCCAACTATGCCTTCTAAAAAGGACAATGCGGTCGTTGCAAATATAATCCGATTTACAAGTCCGGAGTTGAATCCCACAGAGAACTAACCTATCAATTACCTTGGTCGGAATCACTAAATCCTTTATAATCAATTTCCCAAACTTTGTAAACAATATTTGATGGTATTTCTACTAACTAAGCTTGAAAGTAAATAACTAACAGCTGTAAACTAAATATTCTGGGTTGTAAATAATAATGAGAAGGTTCTAAGGTAGTGATTTCCCCTATTGATGGAATCCCTTCCGGTTATGTTACATATAGATTTACCAAACTATCTCTATCAATCATGAGAACTCTTATTACCGTAAATATCTCCCGAGTAATTGATATAATCTACTACACGCACTCTTCCGAGTTACGCTAGCTGGCTTTGATTATTACAGCTCACTTTAGATCACACACAAGGCTTTATTATCCCTAATCCCGCCTTTAAACCCGTAATTATGGATCCCTCTTATACTTTGGGAGTGGTGTTGTTCAATAATTACCTAAATATGCACTCTCTCCCGAGTTATGCACACTAAATAGGCACAGCTAATTGAGGAACCTGTCAATTAACTACAATAAATGCGTAATTGAACAAGTAGAGATTAACCAGCAAACTATATGAATGTAATCAAGAAGTTCATCCTTCAATAGGTTCCATCAAAACCTTAGACTAAAGTATTTAGCTACTCATAACAACTTGAAGATAAAATACCAAAATATTCATCATGTAAAATTGCAAGAAAAAGAAGAAATAAAGAACTATGATGTTTTGGGTGATCTCTCACACTTGTGTTTCTTTCCCAAAGTACTCTCCAAACAAATCTGACCTAATGTGGCCGAAATCCTACTTTTTATAAGGGTTTTACACCAAGTTTTCCCGACTTGACACTTTTGTCCCTGGCTATTTTGTGTTTTGCCATGGTCCCACCGCAGTTACGCTGGTGTCACACCTCCTTTTGGCACGCCCCCTTTCGAGGGAGTGTACGAAGGAGTTTTTTCCAATTTAAGTGACAATATTCGAAACAGGATTATTTTGTTTATTTCAGAGTCGCCACTTGAAATAAATTAAGGTGTCCCAAGTCACCGATTTATTTAAATCCCGAATCGAGGAAATTTTGACTTTTCAAATGAAGTCTGCGAACCAGAAATTCTAAGTAAGGAATTCTGTTGATCCAAGGGAAGGTGTTAGGCACCCCCGAATCCCGTGGTTGTAGCACGGTCGCTTAAACTATTGTGAATGACAAACTATCTTATTTTAATACATGTTATGACCTATGTGCTTTTAATCAATTTCAAACCGCTTTACTCCATTAACTTTGCATATTTAAATTTAAACGGGAACGACCCATTGGGTAATAGGGTTATTTCAAGTCATGCTTCAAAAGGGACTATTGAGAGCTTGATTATATGTGATCCTCATTTGTCCTAGTCATAGATTTCATGCAAACACGCATCGTTCAAATAATTTTAACATATAGACGTGACTACCTTACATTTCAGATTAACACTAGTTCAAAAACCGAATTAATCCTCAATGCCGTGTCTATAAACATGATACGGGAGCATTGGAATCATTACTTAAATTATTCTTCCTAGTTGATTAACATGGAGCAGAGAATTAAAGGAATAACCAGAACCTTATCGTGAAGCATATCTTGAGTAACGCATCGTGAGGATTAAGCTATACATAATGGTCAACTATTAACAACTAAATACATGTCGGGTTTGGAATTAATTCTTGAGTTGGAATGTATTCGAGTTTGTACTTCTAAGGCTAACATTAAAGAAAAATGAATGCACTCTCAATCCTTCAAGATTAACAGTACAATTTCTATTACAACAAACAGTCCCAATTTAATCTACTAGCTAACAGGAACATTCATATGGTAGTCTCATAGCAGGATTTTAAAACATGCTTTCATTTCATTTCCAGTAGAAGAATAGACAGCCCCAGAGATGTGTACCTGGTATTTGAATAAACAAACAGGAAGAATGGAAAGATCAGTAGTGCAGTAGCACAAACAGCACAGCAAATAACAGCAGCAACACCAAATTCCAGCAAAAGACCAAAGAACCAATAGCCAAAGATAGCAAGAAATTCCAGGAATGGTTTGAACCAAACAGGGAATTTAAAACAACCAAACAGCAACTTCAGAAAACCAGACAGCAGCAATAATAGACCCAAATAGCTCAAAAGAAACCTTCAGATGACTTGAACTCTCGGATATGGAAATAGAAACAGAGAAAGACTCAAATTGTTTCTGATCTTAAGCCAATGTAACAGTGCTATAGGGGACAGGATCGCTAGCTCAAAACACTATTATTCTGATCCTTTTGAAAGAGAGCGGGCTGATAGAAATTCAATTTAAACTATGAGCTGAAAAGAAAATAGACTTAGACCAAAACAGGGGCAATGGAATAGTATTTTCCTTTAGGTTTTCTCTACTACTCTCTGGTCCAGATTGTATTTTTTAGAGTGTATATCATCCTCTAATCTCTAATCTCTAATCTCTGTTTTTCAGAATGTGTATCAGAATCTCTGTCCTGTTTTTCAGAATCTCTCCTCAACTGATGGCTAAAGGACTTTCTTAAAACTGATTGGTTAGAAGAACTCTCACTGATGGTTTAAAAAACTCTAAAACTGATGGTTAAAGCTCTAAAAACGGATGGTTCCAGGAGTAAAACTGATGGTTCAAAAACTGTCCCCTTAATCTGAAAACTCCCCTCTCTTATATAACTCCCAGATAATAGCCTTGCAGCCTATTTTTAAATGTTTCAGAACTGATCAAACCCATATTATTCCCTCTGTTTTTTTCACTTCAAATTGTCTAAGCATGGTTCTGTCTATTAAATAAATCCCTGAAGACAGAATGGGTGGAACCACTGCTGTCCAGCAGGTTCCACTACCCTATCCCATGTGCATTGCACTTTTTAAATATTAACTGATGTTAGTTTCTGACTTCCAACTACTTAGTGTTTAAACAGGTTGTAATTTACACTATAGACTTCCCTTTTAATCCATTTAAACAAACAATTTTGAGGGTGTATTGATGTGCAATTAATAGGCCACTTAACTAAGTTCTGGATTTATCACAGTTAAACAGCTATAACCAATTCATTTCCTAAGCTTAGCCATAAACAATTCAAGCTTTAATTCAACAATGATTTTGGACCAAGTTAACAGTGTTAATCACTGTCCAATGTTCTAACAGGCAGGCTTATGAAATTAATCGACAACATTCGTTTAGTCGATTACAACACATATAATCGATAACAAATAATCGACCTACAAATCCGTGATTCATGGTTTACGGGCAGACTCAGGGGATCAAAATACGAATTAATTACTAGACGCCCTCAAACTAACTAGACACACAATCCATTCCAATTAACGAACAAACAGAAAGAATCGACCAAATAAAAGGTCTACTGAAGAGGAGAACATAAGAATTAACCAAAAGGAAAAATCTAAGAAGATGAAATACTAATAGAAACTGAACTAACAAATAACTAAATAAAGATAGAAGAAGAAAAAAGGAAAATACGTTGAGAGAAAAATCAGAAACAAAACGGACTTGGACCAACTCGGACTTGAAATTTTTGAGGCCAAACGGGCTTTAATCGAGTGTTCTCAAGTGAGAACACTTCGACTAAAACCCATTGAAACCTCAAAAAATCCTCGAACAGGCTCAAAACTCTTCTAGGGTTCTTAGGGGCTCGGATTGAGGTTCAATTGGTTTGGGCTTGATTCGAACCAAACCAGTGTTGGTTTGGTTACGAGAGAGGTCAGGGGATGACATGGTGTGAGTTTTGGGTGGTTTGGGGTAGGTTAAGTTTCTGCTCGAATCTTCAAATGAAGATTCGAGATTTTTTGGGGAAGATTCGAGGTTAATGGTTTGTGGATTTGGATTCAGGATGGTTGAGTGGTCCTAGGGTGTTAAGATGGTGGTCACCGGCATCGTTGCCGCCGGGTTTACGGTGAACGGGGAAGGGTGGCGGCTGGCTAGGGTTCTTGGGGTGTGTTTGGTTCGTCTCTGAGAGACGATGAAGAAGGAGGGGTCTGGGAATGAGACGAGTAACGGGGGTTTGGGGGGTAGGAGATTTGGTATATTAAAAAGGGTCCATTAATTCAAGCCGTTGGATCAAATGATCTGAACGGCTTGGATTAACGGATGGATAAGGAGACGGGGTCATTTTGGTACGAAACGAGGTCGTTTGGTTTAATGAGAGGCGGGTTGGTCTCGGATGGGAACGGGTCAGGTGAGACGGGTTGGGGATAGGTTGATCCTGGCCGTTGATCAACTTGAGATCAACGGCTCAGATCTCCTGTGATCAAAGCGACGCCGTTTGGGTGTCTTTGACATGGAATGGTTTGGACCGGGTATAAGGGGGTTTTGGGCCTGGATTTGGTCAAGTTTGGGCTGGTCCAGTCCAGTTCTCTCTTTTATTTTTTTGTTTTGTTTTCCTTTATATTTTAATTAACCAAAAATTAAACTCCTAAATCACAAAAATACTAAAAATTAATTTATAATTGTAGAATTGAGTCCTAAATGCAATATATATATATTTTTTGTATTATTAACTAATTTAAAACAAATCAAAATGCACGCACAAATGCAAACAAATAAACAAAAATAACAACAAAAATCCAAAAAAAATTGCAAACAACAAAAAGACCATTTTATTTTAATATTTTGGGAGTAATTTTCTTACGGGGCAAAAATCACGTGCTCACAGCTGCCCCTCTTTGCCCGGAAATGCAGAGAGTTTTCGTGCAAAGATAAATGAGCGGATACGAGCGATTTTTGATCGTTCGAGTACTCCGTGTGAAGCATTTTGAAAGATCTTGACCGAGCCTTTGCTTCGGGGGGCCTCCTACATATCCTGGTCTAAACAGGAATCAGGTCAATGTAGTTCGGGAAGTTTTGGTAGCTAGGACTACCGTGGAACTATGACCTTGCTGTTACTGCTGTTGCTGTTACTGCTTACTGACCTCCTTATTACACCAAAAAGGAAAAATCAAAGCTAAACATAGCTACGCCTATCAACTATGAGTTACAAGATTCCTATCTATAATTCTTTTGAAAACTTGATCTAGAGTCCTAGCTGATCTTGCTGTAGACTTTGATCTGAATCTTGATGCTCGCGGGTTGTAGGTGCTTGTTTATTTCCGCAACATCGAGTGAAACAAGATTGGCGGGACTTGCGACTTCAATCAGATTTCGAGCAATTCGCGCCTTTGTCTGCTCCAATATTTGAGCTCACCTTCTTTTGCTTCTCTTTTTGTTCTTTTCTTCTTCTAGTATTCTAGATTGAGATTCATCCCATCGGCCATCTCGCACCTTATGTCTTAAGATCGACCTGCTCAAGATAGCAAAACAAACAAACAAACGAAATTTTCTGCCCCAGTTATCACTAGGAAAATTTCATGAGTTAGTTGTGGCACATATCTAATCAATCAAATCAAGATTATGTAGGGAGATCCTCGATTTTTTGGCCGGGATTTGGAAAGAACAAGCTCCTTGGGTTATGCCAGGGAGATCCTCGGTTTTTGGCCGGGATTTGAAAAAAACGGCTCCTTGGGTTATGCCTGGGAGATCCTCGATTTTTTGGCCGGGATTTGGAAAGAACAAGCTCCTTGGGTTATGCCAGGGAGATCCTCGGTTTTTTGGCCGGGATTTGGAAAGAAAAAGCTCCTTGGGTTATGCCAGGGAGATCCTCGGTTTTTTGGCCGGGATTTGGAAAGAAAAAGCTCCTTGGGTTATGCCAGGGAGATCCTCGGTTTTTTGGCCGGGATTTGGAAAGAAAAAGCTCCTTGGGTTATGCCAGGGAGATCCTCGGTTTTTTGGCCGGGATTTGGAAAGAAAAAGCTCCTTGGGTTATGCCAGGGAGATCCTCGGTTTTTTGGCCGGGATTTGGAAAGAACAAGCTCCTTGGGTTATGCCAGGGAGATCCTCGGTTTTTTGGCCGGGATTTGGAAAGAAAAGGCTTCCTTTTTTTTATTTTTTTTATTTTTG
>MU694682.1:0-17235 GCA_026770625.1 Nicotiana glauca | reverse complement strand
ATAAAATGTACGTTGGTGCTCGGCAAGTATGGTCGGGTGCTAGTCATGGCCCTCCAGTTTGGGTCGTGACAAAAGACGTCAGTACATTTGAATTGTACTGGTATGTATAACTAAATACCATTTTACTAGAAAGATCTATCAAATAAATACAGGCAATTAATACGGGAAAATCAAGAAACAATTCATATAATCTTTCATACAATTTCCACAAAATAGATTTGGGCATATCCATCACATGTTCACCACTATTCTCATTACTACCGCCATCTCGAGCGGATTCCGGCCACGACCCGACCGGCTAGGTCACCTCATTGGAGGCATTACTCTCAATCAATAATTCATTTCCCTTATCCGGGATTCAATATCAGCACATTACCACCATGTGTGCATCATGGTGTCCGATCACGACCCGATAGGCTAGGTCACCTCATTGGAGGCATTACTCCATTCTCATTAGTCAACACTTCAAGTCTTTATCTCGCACATATCATAACAGTTCCTGGGGCACTCATGGCCACCATCACCACATTGTTTCCCCTTTTTAATATTCGTCTTACAAGTTATGGTCATAGACACATATACCAAGGATAATTCAAGTTGCAATCACAGGTAAGTGAGCACATAACTTGCATGAATAGTTCTTTGTTTCAATGTCGGTTTATAGCCCAAGTAATTCAACACATATTTGTACTTTTCATCATTCTCAAATTATCAAGATTGGTACATTATTCACATCGAGGCACATCATTCACGAATATGTATAGATATATGCAAATCAATTTATGCGTAATGACAATCAATACACAAGCCAATTCAACTCTTACCATACTTTTATAATGACAACGGAGCTCAATTTCTAATAAAAAAGGGTTTTAGCCATACATACATCAATAAAGATTTTCCTTACTCTTTTACAATTTCTGTAACTCTTGCCACTTCGATCTATTGATTAAGAATTACAAATTAAATTGAGAATTAGAGACGAAACTGAAGTTCTAGCTTGGTTCGAGTATATCATCAAACACTAAAGGTGCATTGTGATCTTAGCCCCTTTTTGTGTGGAATTTATATCATTTACTGCCTTATTTTTAATTTTCTACCTTCCAATATCCTGTGGTTTGACATGCATGTAGAGAACATCATTCTTATATTCTTGAATTACTTTTCTACTGGCCCCATGTATCTAAGTGTAGAAATAGGAGCTATGGTTATGAATCTTACCTCTTGGGAATGAGAATTTAGGTGTCTTCTCTTGATTTTCTTCAATGTTTTAGCAAGGATCAAAGATAATTTGATGGGTGATACTTTCTCCTTTGAGACCCTCTCTCTCTCTCTCTAAAAATCTCAGAAAACATGATTAAAATAAGCTATAATGTCGATTATATCGATAGGGAGGTTGGGTTAAAAATTAAAAAATTAGAGCCCCGAGTCAAATATGCGGTCGCATTTGCGATCGCAGAGTAAACATGCGGTCCGCATAATGGACCGCAAAATGCTCCCCAAAAACTAAACATTCTAACTCAGTTTGCGGTAAGAATGCGGTCCGCATTCATTTCTGCGGTCCCAAAGTGCACCGCAGAACTGACCCTCACAAAATTCAAAGAAAAATATGCGACGATTATACGGTCCGCATTTTGATTATGCGACCGCATTTCGACCGCATAACTGACTTCAATTTTAACCAACATTCAGCCTCACTCTGCAGCAGATATGCGGTCCGCATTTCGATTATGCGACCGCATTCTGGACCGCATTTCTTACATTTTTCTGGAAACTTATTCTTGACTTTTTAATGCATTATTCTAACACATGTTCCTAACTTGGCACCACGGGATCCGGGTTCTTGAGTAGGGATTTCACGGGGCCTTACAGCGGTAACCTTACCCAAGAAGGGTTTTACATATTTCTATTCGTATCCCTTCATTTTAGGGACGTTCTCTTTGAGTGGAGAGCTCGACTCCATCATCGTGGAGTTCCACATCCGCTACCATGTATGCCTGGCGCAAGTAAGTCCTTCTACGTGGAGGACAATCGCTTGTCTTTAGTGCCTGAGCCAAGAGACAGGAAAGGAGCTAAACCTCGCTCGGTTGATGAACCTTTATTCTCCCAAGATCTTCCGCGGGGGAATGGTAAATTTCAGCAAGCGTGACCACTATGCTCTGCTATCTAGAATGGATGATAACATCAACCGTGGATAGGTGGAACGGTTAGTTGCAGTGGCCACTAGTGACATCATTCCAAAAATGGCTTCATCCTTTCCGGAATCATGGAACCGCACTCGTAAGTTGACCATTTCTCTTTTTTTCCTTTAAAGATCTTCCCATATATTTATTGACTCTTCTTCTTCAACTTATTTTAGTTACTCAGTGGGTTCCACCGTGGGTTGAATGTTTGGACTAGTGGATCCCAAATATTTTGGACGTTACTATGCTCGAGAGCCATACATGGAAAGAATTGGCCCTCAAATAGGGGTGGAAGGCTAAAAATCATGGTAAGTTAAACTTAAATTGCTATTTTCCTCTCATATAAGGAAATCGATTAACCCCTTTTTCCTTTGTTGAATTCAGGTCTACCTCAAGGCTCGTTTGTCGTCCCCTGGGAGGACGTTAGAGCTAATCATGATGATGCTGCGAGGCTGCTTTAGGAGGCATTTACTCAAACAGGCATCTTCGGTCCTACTTCTGGTGTAAGTGCTTCTTTTCGGAGTCCCCGGCCGGAGAACAAGCAACCAAAAAGGAGGAGTTTTACTCTCTCAGATTCTATCGGATACCATTTGTTATCCCGGATCGTGGAACTTGCTAACTATATGAAGCCTCTAGGTTTAGAAAAAAGATAGGAATAAAGTGCAAACTCTCTCGGGAGAGTATTTGCTGAATAATGCCATGCACAATCAAGCGGTGGTATAATCCTCATTTTCTTAATTGTTTCTTCTATCTTTGTTATGGTAGGTTTTTGAGTTTCCATTATTGTGTTATAGGCTAAATTCCTTGCATTCGAGGGCCTTCAGAGGCTAATCTATGATAAGGAGGAACTTACCTGCAAGCAAGATCAATTGCTGGTCGAGCGAGATCAAACCACTGCTTCTCTTTCAGAATTGGAAGCACGGGTTGCCGAGGCCATGGATTTGGAGGCTCGGTTTCAGCAAAGTGACAAAGATGTAGTGACTCTTGGACAAGAAACTACGCAATTAAGGGTGCAATTTGATGAAGCTAAGGACAGATGGATTGAGGTTTGAAATGTCATTCGTGTTGTATCTGATCGTGAGGCTACTTCTGTAGAAAGATTGAATAACTTTGAGGCAATCTTGCACTCCCAAACTGAAGAAATTGTTGCTATTTAGTAAAAGTATGCCCATTTTTAAGAGAGGCAAAAGAAGGTCACGAAACATAACAAGGTTTTTAGCTAAATTGTTCATGACCTTGATGTTAGACCTTATGGCCACTAAACAAGAACTTAAGTACCTAGTTCCATCCTTCATTGTCGAGTAAACACACTCTATATATAGCACGAGGAGAAAAATCTTGGAAGAGGCCAAAGCGGGTGTCATTGACTTTGACGCAAAAATCACTAAGGCCCGTGAGCTGGAGTTAGCTGCAAAAAGAGGTCTACCGACCCAGCTTAAAGCTATCGATTCTTCTGGTTCCATTTCTGAGTTTTCGGAAACTTAAGAGCAACCAAAAGGCGATGATGCTGAAGGGAAAAATGATGCAGGCCAAAATATCGAACCGGCGTTGGATTTGCTCACTTCTCCTAGGGGCTTAGGTGTTTCTCTTCCTCCAGGTTCCAAAGATGCAGCAGCTTAGGTTTTTTCTTTCCTTTTCAAAATTTTGTACTTATCTTGTTCGGAACATTTATTCTAAAAAATAACACTTTTCTGTATAATATTTGCACTAGTTTAATCTTTGCATCTTTTTGTTTAGGTATTCGCTCAAGTTTGCTCTTTGGGTCTTTCTTCTTTTAACTGTTTGCGCACCTTTATTTTCTTGTATTTGATTATTTAAGGCTTTGGGTGTATTTTCCCCGAAAGCATTTGAATTTTGGGTATAAGTGCTTCTGAAATCAATCCTTTAACGTGAGGGTTTTCATAAGAGAGGGCCCGCTTATGTTTAAGGTGCTCTTAAAGAGGATGTCTCTTTTGAAGTACTTGTTTAACTTTCAAACTAGTGTCAAATCCTTTTCAAACTAGTGTTATAATGAACATGAGACAAGGTGCTCTTATTTTATCATTTGAAGTACTTGTTTAACTTTCAAATGATAAAATAAATCCATCGTTCAGACAAGAAACAAGGCAAAAAGGACTTCACTGTATTCATTCCATTTTCAAAGGTACATAAGCATTGATTGTGCTAAAAAGGAATTGCTATTTCTTGTGGTTAATTTGTACAACTTGTTTTTGCATGGCTGGCCATGCAATCCCCAGTCCCGATGATATAATTATGTTTATGGGTTTTGTATTCCAGTCAAAGTGATAGTTGTTGTCTTCCTTTCCTCATATAACCCCCTCCCCCCCCCCCCAATGTTCGAATGAAAATAATGCAAATTTGAACACTGAAGGTTTTACACCTTCATGGATTCCACTAGTAAATTGATACATAATCTTTAGTTCGATGACAAACTTCGCTTCCCCTAAGAAATTTATGCTATAGATTCAAAGATTATCTAACAATCCCCCAGTGGCTTGTGCTTGTGAATGGTTGGGTAATCTTCACTCTATAACAAACTTAACTTCCTACTGGGAACTTTACTATCGAGAAAAAGACTAACTAACTACTCTGTAGTGGCTATTTATTTGTGTGCCTCCTTGTCATTTAAAGGTATTATTTGTTGTTGTTGAAGCTTTATTCGTAGTATGCTTTATGTTGCTACCTCGTAAAAACCTAGCCAGAAAAACCCATTTGAGATAAAAAGTTGATGAAGGAAAAAAGAGTGCAACACATAGATTCGGTGAAGGCAATGCTCATCAACAATAGTATCTTTTGAGGATACCACGTTCTAGTTTCTTGGTAGCTTTTCTAAGTTATGATTTTCCAACTCGTATGACCCTTTTTTCGGTGACAACTGAAACCCGGCAGGGGCCCTCCCATGTTGGACATAGCTTCCCTGCATTGAGTTCTCGGGTGTTCTAAGTTACTTTACTTAAAACTAAGTCTCCTACTTTGAAATAACGGAGGTTGGACATTCGATTACAATATCTCTCTATTTGATGCTTTTAAGATGCCATTCTTATATGCGCCAAGTCCATGTGCTCATCGAGCAGCTCCAAATTGACAAACATTGCTTTACTATTTGATTTTTCATTTGACCAAAAATACCTCATGATAGGTTCAGCTACTTCTACCGGGATCGGGGATTCTTCCCCATACACAAGAGAAAAAGGAGTCTCATCGGTTCTCGATTTGGATGTTGTTCGGTATGCCCATAGTGCACCTAGAAGATCTTTCGGTCATTTTTCTTTAGTTGTTTCCAATCTATTTTTGAGATTTTGTATAATCACTTTGTTATTTGATTCTGATTGGCCGTTTGCACTCGAATGGTAATGTGATGATGTGATCCTCTTGACTTTAAAATCTTCAGGTATTTTGTGACTTTTGCGCCTATAAATTGTGGCCCATTGTCACATGCTATCTCTTTTAGTATCCCAAATTGTCAAATAATGTCTCCCAAAAGAAATATGCCACTTCACATTTGTCATTCTTCTGATAAGGACCTGCTTCAACCCACATAGAAAAATAGGGAGTTAAAATAAAAAGAAAACTTACTTTACCGGGGGCCGGTGTTAGTGGTCCAATGATATTCATCTCCCATTTAATGAATAACCATGGTGAAAAAACTAAGTGCATCAGCTCTACCACTTGATGTACCAATGGTGCATAGAATTGACATTTATCACTTTTTTGAACATAAGCTTTGGCGTCTTATTCCATATGGGGCTAGTAGTATCTTGCCCTTATTAATTTAGTACTAAAGAATCTGCACCTGAGTGATTTCTACAGATCTCTTCGTGAACTTGTTGAATAACATATTACCTTCGCAGGCTCCTAAACATCGGGATAACGGTCCTTAGAAAGATTTTTTTTATAGTTGACCTCCTTTGAAACTATATCGCACTACCTTAGTGCGTAGCGCCCGAGATGCCTTAGGATCTTGTAATAGCTATCTGTGTCCAGTACCGAGTGTATAAGATATATGACCGTATTAGATTCTGATTCTTTCATTCCCGTAGATGAGCCAAGCAGAGCCATCAGAATATGCGTCGTTGACCACTCTCGGAACCAAGCAAGCAGAGCCTGAACCATCATTACATATTGTTGCATGTGTTCCTCCTAGGTTTTGAAGATCCCGTAGACCTGATTTACCACCAACCGGTAGTCGCATTTAATTTCTGTGACCTCGAGGTCTAGTCCCCGAGCCAACTTGAGTCTTGGGATCTAAGCTTCATACTCCGCTTCATTGTTAGTTAGATGAACAGTTCTTATGGATTGCCTTAAGGTTTCCCCTGAAGGAGTGGTTAATATTATGCCATGCCCGGACCTTTTCACATTGGAATCTTCATCCGTGAACAAGGTCGAAACTCCTGATGTCAATTTTGACACCACTACTGCTTCTTTGGTAGCAAGAGGTAAAAGTCCTGGACTGAAATCGGACACAAAGTCGGCCAAAACATGTGACTTAATTGCAAACCTAGGTTTCTACGTCAAATTTGCTTATTTCGACGGCCTATTTGGCCATCCTACCTGAGAGTTCAGGCTTATGAAGAATATTCCGCAAGGAATAAGTTGTCACCACAGTTATCAGGTGACATTTGAAATAAGGTATTAGCTTTCAAACGGTGACTACGAGGGCTAAGGCCAATTTTCCCAGATGTGGGTAGATAGTTTATTCTCCCGTTAAATTTTTACTAGCGTAATAAAATGGAGATTCCATACTTCATCCTTAACATACTAAAATGACATTTACCACTATCTTTGAGACTGCTAAATAGACCAGCAGTTTTTCGGCTTCCTTCAATTTCAATAGTAATAGAGGACTTGACAAATACCTTTTCAAATCCCTCAAAGCCTGTTGACATTACGGGATCCATTCGAAGTTGTTCTTATGTTTGAGCAGTGAGAATAAATGATGGCATTTCTCTTTGAACCTCTTTTAAGCTTTATAGCTAGTCCAGGATGTCTTTGAGGGCTTTCATTTTATTAGGGTTAACCTCGATCCCCTATTGTGACGTCGGGAATGTGAGGACTTTACCGGGGCTGACCCCGAAGCACACTTCTCGGGGTTATTCTTCAAGTTATACTTCCTTAAGATGCCAAAATTTCTTGCAAGTATTTGAGATGATCACATGCGTTCAAAGACTTAACAAGCATATCGTATACGTAAACTTCCATGATTTTCCCTATTTGTTTTCTAAACATCTTGTTCACGAGCTACTGATAAGTGTCTCCGGCGTTCTTTAGCCTGAAGGACATCACATTGTGACAATATGTGCCGAAATTTGTGATAATCGAAGTTTTTTCTTGATCATCCGGTTCCATTTGATTTGGTTGTACCCGAAGTAAGCATCGAGGAAACACATCAACTCGTGCCAGGTCTCAATTATTTAATCAACGTTTGACAATGGGAACGAGTCTTTGGGCACACCTTATTTAAGTCCTTATAGTCTACGCACATGCAAAATTTATTATTATTCTTCCGAAATACTACTACGTTTGCTAGCCAATCAGGATACTTTACCTCTCGGATTGAACCGGTATCAAGCAAGAAAGTCACCTCTTCTTTGACAAATTTGTTTATGGCCTTGACAATAGGACGTTTTTTCTTATCTTACCGGAGGGATGTAGGGATCCAAGCTTAGTTTGTGCACGACCACTTCTGGAGGGGGCGGGTACCTGTCATATCCGTATATGACCATACAAAACAATCGACATTAAATTTAAGAAACTCAATAAATCCAAACTTGAGCTCAGGGTATAGTCCTGTCCCCAAGTGGAACTTCTTTTCTAAGAATTTTTGACAATGTGACTTGTTCAAGTTTTTCCGCCGTAGACTTGGTTGCGTCCGTCTCTTCTGGCACCTGAAAGTACCTTGTTACATGATAGGGTCCCAACGACTCTTCCCCCTGGTTGATTTTGTTTGGCTCGAGTGGGTGTCGGTTCTTATAATTTCTATGCCGCAATCTCCTTCCCTTTTCTACTGGAGACTGAGATTGCATTAATCTTCCTTGGTGCCAGTTGGTCACCTCTTATTTGTTTAACTCCTTAGGAAGTTGGGATTGTCAAATATTGATGATATGTTGATGGCACAACCTTCATTTCCTACAATGATGGTCTCCCGACGATGATATTGTAACCCATATCTTTGTCCACTACCTCAAAAAGGCTTGTCTTCATCCCTCCCGGCATTCGTGGGCAGCGGGATCTCTCCTCGGGTTGTCACGCTTGCCAGATTGAATCTGGCGAGGTGTTTTGTGGCTGGAATGAAACTTCCGGTGAGCTTGGCTTGCTCCAACACTTAGTATTGGATAATGTTGGCCAAACTTCCTGGATCCAGCAGAACACATTTAATTCTAAAATCTAATACATTTAGAGAGATTACCAGGGCTTCGTTATGTGGTAGCACTAGTCCATCGACATCTTCCTCTATAAAAGTAATGTCGTCTTCAGAGACTTCACAGAGTCTCTTGTCCTGGGTCACTGATACATTTGTCTCTTTTGCCGCCGAAAATGTAACTTCATTAATCTCGTTTCTAAAAATCATGTTGATTGTCAGGCACAAGAACTTTCTCCTACATTTGAAGGCTCTGCATTATCACGATTGCGACCATAGTTATTTTTAGCCTAAACAATTAAAATTCCCTGAGATGGCCATTTTTTAGCAATGTTGCCACCTCTTCGCAGAGATGTCGGAAATCTCCACTCCGTTGACAGTTTGTCTCGTGGTATTCGGACTACAAATTCGGATACCTCTAGCTGGGATCGGATCTCATTGGCCTCGGGAATTATATTTCTTTAATTTTCCTCAAAGCCGACACCAGCTCCACTACGCTGACATTGAAGTTGTACTCGGAAACTTTGGGGCAGGAAGAATCTTGAGAACCTAACATTTCCTTACTTTGAAATGACATGTTGTTTTGGCCGCGATCATTTATCCTATCGGAAGCGAGTCTATCTACCGATCGAAAACCTCTACCACGACCTACGTCCCATTCATAAGGAAAAAGATGACTCCTCGAAGAACATCAAACTTTGTTGAAATTGTCTTTTGATATGTCTTTATTCTTCTCCCAGTCCTGACCCTTAACCGACACCGGGAAACCAAACTAGTCATCCTCAATCCTTATCTTTGATTGGTACCAGTTGTGAACATCAGCCCAATTTCTTGCTATAACTAGAGCAAACTTCCTTTCAACTTCCAAGAAGCCTCGGAACTTCTCGGATTGAGACCTTTGGTGAATGCCTCAGCCACACATTCATGCAACATCATTTCCTTGTAGGACCTGGTTACAAACTCCCACAGTAACTCGGACTCTCCTTGTGCAATCCTGTATATACCGGCCTTTCGGGCATATATCTTTCTTGCCACGGTATAGGCCTTGATGAAAGAGTCTGCGAGCATCTCAAATAAGTCTATGGAATGCTCAGGCAAAAGTGAATACCACGCAAGGGCTCCCTTCATAAGAGTCTCCCCAAATTTCTTTAGTAAACTTGACTCAATCTCGTGGGGAGCTAAATTATTTCCCATCAGCGCCATTGTATAGGTTATGCTCATGAGGATCTGAAGTCATATCATACTTTGGCACTTCTGGGATTTTATGTCACTTAGGGATCAATTCTAGTATGTTCTTAGTTAATACGACAATTATGTGTAGTTCTTTGAGTCTGGCCCTTTCGGCACTAGTGGTGTGCCCGTGATTTGATTCATTCAGGAGTTTACTTCACTCATAAATCGCTTGAGTTCGATTTTCAACGGTTCACTCTTATTTTTGTGATCGAATCTGTTCCCCCCGGCCCCATCTGAGCCGACCTTGCCAATCGGGGTGTTGTTGTCGACCCTCTACGTCATTTGGTTTGCAGGTGCACCGGGAAGAACTGAGCCTTGTCCATTCGCGTTGTTAGAATTCCCCGACAACGCCTACTTCGTCTCTGTCATGACCTTATCATGTCTTGTGATATGGACTATAATGGCCTCTTATTGCTCTTGCAAGACCCTAACTACTTCGACGACATGTTCTTCTTCAATGTCATCAAGAGTTGCCTCTCAAACATGCCGCGGATATCGGCCGATGCCGTGGACTGGCGTGGCCGCATCCCCCTCATTGTGGGTATCGTTGACAATATCTTCGTGTTGAGGTTGATTTCTTTGGGCCTTAATGTTGTGTGTGTTGTTAACACCATTATCTTCCATTTTCAATGATTTTTGCTAAGGACTAAGAATCAAAGAAGTTAGTAAGAGATGTAGGGATCAATTTAATTCCACGATTGTCTATGTCCGGCGGTGGGCGCCAAACTGTTAACCCGTAAAATGGTACCATTGAATTTATACGTGATTTATAGACAAGTGAATTAATTTGATCCAAAGATAATAGACAAATTAGACAGAATTATAAGACTTAGTTCCGGGTGTAGAGCTACAAGGAGCAACAAGAACATTGCAAATAAGCAAGAAAGAAAAATGGTATTTGAGCTTTTGATGAAGTATATTATATGCTTCTCCAAAAATTCATCTTTTTACAATGATGGTAGAGCTCACTATTTATAGCTATACCTAAGGAACAAGGTCCTAAGTTCAAGCCCCTCTTAATGATAACTATGAGGGTCATTGAAAAATATCTAACGGTGGGCAGTGAATGCCACGTTCTTTATAACGGATCATGCACTTAATGCTGTAAAATATTTTTCATTGAATGCTACCGGACCAAGGATAATGTATCAAAACTCCGAAACATAGATCATAATATTGGAAAAAATGACCTGCTCGCTCCAAGAAAGAAAAGAACGAAAGAATGAATACTTTAAGCGATTAGTATTGTGCACTAGTGTGACGACCCAAAGGGTCATCACCGTATTTCTCCCATTTTCCGCGCTTCCGAAGCCTTCAAAATCTAACTTTTAGTTGCCTCGATATGTGTGCGCAGTCCGGGCGCGAAGCTGGAAAGTTTTTATGTTAAAATAGGTGAATTCTATGAAAAATTTGAAGAATTATGATACTAATATTGATATAGTTGACTTTGATCAATATTTTAGGTAAACGGACCCGGACCCATGATGTGATGGTCCTGGGAGGTCCGTAGAAAAATATGGGACTCGGGCATGTGCCCGGAGTCGAAATCTGAGGTCAAGAACCCCGGTAAAAGAATTTTTCTGTTAAATTATTTTCTGAACTTATTAAGGAAAAATAGAAATGAAAATGAGTTAGAAAATATAGGTATCGGGCTCGTACTTTGGTTCCGACGCCCGGTATAGGTCTTAAATATGCGTTAAGCGCTTTCTGTGAAATTTGGTCGAAATCGGACATCGTTTGACGTGTTTCGGACTATGTGTTCCAAGGTTGAAAGTTTAAGAACTTTTAAATGAAAATCATGAGTTTTGAGGCTCGATTCTATGTAAATGATGTTATTTTGGCGATTTGATCGCGCGAGTAAGTCCGTAGGATGTTTTAGAGGTTGTGTGCATATTTGGTTTGGAGCTCCGAGGGCTCGAATGAGTTTTGGATAGGTGCCAGATTGCATTTCTTTTTTTGGTAAAATCTGGTGTTCTGCTTCTGTGATCTTCGCAAATGCGATGGGAGGACTCGCAATTACGAACTCGCAAATGCGAGCATTTATTCGCAATTGCGAAGTCTAGGAAACTCGAGCACCATCGCAAATGCGATGGCTTGGCTCCCAAATGCGAAAGTTCCCAGGCCTGCCTAGTTTCGCAAATGCGAGACCATGTTCACAAATGCAAAGGTGTCCTTCGTGTCCTGGTTTCGCAAATGCGAAGCAGAACTTGCAATTCCCATTGTTTGGTCGGGGCTCGCAATTGCGAACCCCTGTTCGCAAATGCGATATTAGAGACCTGGATATTCATACTTAGACGATTTTGAAGCTTTATTTTTCATATTTTCAAAACACAAATACCCCTTGGCGATTTTTCACGAACTCCCTCTTCTCCAAATCATTTGTAAGTCAACTTCTACTTAATTTCTTCAACTTTAACATTATTTATCATGTTTTCATCTTAAAATCAAGGTTTCTCATGGGTAAAAATGGAGATTTTGGGTAGAACCTATGTTTTCTTAAAATTTGGGGATTTGGACTTCAATTTGAGGTCCGATTTCAAAACAAATCATAGATATGAACTCGTGGGGGAATGGGTAACCAGGGTTTGGTTCGAACCTCGAGTTTTGACCACGTGGGCCCGGGGGCATTTTGGGAATTTTTGAATAAAACTTTAGGAAATTCGTTTTTATGCATTCAAGTTGATTCAATTAGCATTTTTTGATACATTCAAGTAATTTGTTACTAGATTCGAGTGGTTTTGTGGTGAATTCGAGGGGTAAAGCTATTCTAGAGGCTTGAGTGGACTTTTGGAGCATTTGAGGTAAGTGTTTATTCTAACTTTGGCTTGAGGGAATAGGATTAGGATATTATTTGTTACGCGCTATGTGAAATCGGTATGTAGGCATGGTGAAGAGTATCTATACACTGGTGTCAAGCATGACCGTGAGTCCTAGATTGCTAAATTATCGAATTCTAAATTATCATTTATGAGGACTTGGTTGGAAATCTTTAAGCACTGAGCTGGTAATTGTTGAGACCGAGCCTTGATTTAAATATGTTAAGTAGAAATTGAATAAGTTTGGTTATAGCTGGATGTCCCTTGCCAGGATAGCTTATTATATTATCTTATTCCCTTGCCAGGATTAGTTGTGTATTGTGTTGAAAGAAATGGGATCATGTGGCATGCTGACCACATATATGTTATGAAATGGGATCGTGTGGCACGCCGACCACTTATATATTGTGAAATGGGATAGTATGGAACGCCGACCACTTATACATTATTAAATGGGATCGTGCGGAACGCCGACCACTTATATATATATTGTGAAATAGGATCGTGTGGCACGCTGACCACTTAGATGTTATGAAATGGGATCGAGTGGTACGCCTACCATGTAATATGTTGAGAAACGAGGATCGGGTTGCGCGCCGCAACGGAGTATAGACTGGGTGTATGATGTTCATATGTAGAGACTTCCTGTGTTTTTCCTTGTTAGTTGTTATTGTTCAGTTTCACTTCTTTATCGATGATTTCTGTATTTAGATTGCAGTGCCCCACATCATGTTCCCCCCCTTTTTACTGCTTAAATTAGTGTACTTTCCTATTATTGCACATATATCTGTATATGTTATTTGTGGTAGGTCCTGTCTAGCCTCGTCACTACCTCACCGGGGTTAGGCCAGGCACTTACCAGCACATGGGGTCAGTTGTGCTGATGCTACACTCTGTGCATTTCTTTTGCACAGATCAGGACACAGCTTTTGGACCGCAACAGTACTAGACCGGGAGCAGGCCTTCAGTCCAGGGACTCTTGAGGTAGCCTCGCAGACGTTCGCGGGCCCGGAGCCTCTTCTATTTTATCCAGTTTGTTAGCTTTTGCATTGAGACAGACTGTTATACTTTCTTTCAGATGGTTGTACTTAGTAATCTTAGGATTTCGTGAGTAGTGACACCAGGTTCTGGGTAGAGACATGTTTCAAATTTTCCGCAATTTTTTTTTGTTTCATTTTATTTAAGTTTAAAGTCTTCCGCACTCATTTTATTGATTTTCATTCATTATATTGTTGAGATTTATCAGAAAATGTTAAAGTTTGGCTGGACTAACTCCGTTAGTAGGCGCCACCACGACTGCCGATGGTGGGAAATTTGGGCCGTGACAAGTTGGTATCAGAGCTCTAGGTTGCATAGGTCTCGCTACTCACGGACAAACCAGGTAGAGTCTGAGGGATCCGTATGGAGACGTCTTTATTTATCCCCCAGAGGCTACAGAGTTAGGAAAATTTCACTTTTGTTCTTTCTTATCGTGCGATTCTATTTCTTAAGTACTGATTGCCCTTCTACTCTGTTCTTTCGCAGATGGCAAGAACACGTGCTTCTTCTTCTACTGCGCTGCAGCCCGAGCCCCCAGCAGTAGCTCCTGCGAGGGGCAGAGGGCGAGGTCGTACCAGAGGCCGAGGTAGGGGCAGAGCTTAGCCCCAAGCAGTAGTTCCAGAGGTGGAGCCTCATATTGACTATGATGAGGAGGTTCTAGCCCCAACAACTACAGTGGGCCCAGCTCAGGTCCCAGGAGGGGTCATGTTTACCCCGGATCTTCAGGATGCTCTAGTCCGATTGACAGGCTTTATGGACAGTGTCACTAGAGCGCGTTTGCTGCTAGTAGCACCAGCCACTTCTCAGGCTGGCGGAGGGGTTCAGACTCCTGCTACGCATACTCAGGAGTAGGTAGCTCCCCGGACTCAGGTTCCAGAGGTCCAGCCCGCAGTGGCAGTTCAGACAGGTATTACAGCTCAGGCTGGCGATGGAGCGGCCATGTCTTCGGATGCTTTATGGAGACTTGATCGGTTCTCCAAGATTTTTACCACCACTTTCAGCGGTGCTTCATCAGAGGATCCCCAGGAATTTCTATTCAGTTGTCATGAGATTCTCAGGACCATGGGTATAGTGGAGACCAACGGGGTCAATTTTTGCACCTTCTGGCTTGCAGGGTCCGCCAAGACTTGGTGGAGGGATTTTTGCCTATCTAGACCAGTAGGGTCTCCAGCTTTGACATTTGATCAGTTCGCAGAGTTGTTCTTGGAGACGTTTCTTCCCGTCACTCAACGGGAGGCACTTCGTTGGCAGTTTGAGCGCCTCCAGCAGGGCTCCATGACATTTACTCAGTATGAGACTAGATTTGTTGACTTGGCACGCCATGTAGTGGTGATACTCCCTACAGAGCGATAGAGGGTCCAGAGATTTATTGATGGATTGATTCAGCCGATCCGTCTTCAGATGGCCATGGGAGTTGGTAGTGATATTTCCTTTCAGGAGGCGGCCAATGCGGCCCGCAAAGTTGAGATGGCCCTCACACGGGGAGGTGGTCAGATGTTGGACAAGAGACCTCATCATTCTGGTAGATTCAGTGGTACCTCATCTGGAGGTAGGGATTTCTATGGTAGAGGTCAGGCACCGAGGCCCTTTCAGTCAGCTCTTCAGGCTTCTCATGGTATTCCAGGCAACGGTGGTTCCCAGCAGTATCAGTGAGATCAACAGCCTATCAGTGCACTACCACTCCGTTATTCTCAACAGCCGAGGGCTTGTTTCACGTGTGGCGACCTGAGGCACATTGCCAGGTATTGCCTTGAGCCTCTAACAACTCTCAGCAGCGAGGTCTTCGCCCCATGATTCAGGTAGCAGGTGATCCACAGCCCGCCCAGCCAGCTAGAGGCGGGGGTAGGGATCATAGAGTAGAGGTAGGGACTGTAGAGGTGGAGCTCGCACCGGCAGAGGCAGAGGTCAGCCAGTAGTTGATCGTCCTAGAGATGTGGCTCAGGGGGTGGGGCCCAGCCCCGTTGTTATGCTTTGCCAGCTAGGCCAAAGGCAGAGTCATCCGATGCTGTTATTACAGGTACCATTCTGGTCTGTGACAGGGATGCTTCAGTGCTATTTGACCCTCGGTCTATGTGTTCATATGTGTCGTCTTATTTTGCTCCCTACATGGCTATGCCTAGTGATGCCTTGGGTATTCCTGTATATGTATCCACGCTAGTGGATGATTCTATATTGGTCGACAGAGTTCATTATTCCTGTTTAGTAGTATTTGAGGATTTTGAGACCCGTGTTGATATATTGCTTCTAGACATGGTTGATTTCGATGTTATATTGGGGATGGATTGGTTGTCCCCGTATCATGCGATATTTGATTGTCACGCCAAGACCGTGACCTTGGCTTTACCAGACTTGCCCTGATTGGAGTGGAGAGGGACCCCAGGATATGCCACTCGCAGTGTTATTTCATATGTTAAGGCTCGACGTATGGTCGAGAAGGGGTGTTTAGCTTATTTGGCATATGTTCGTGATTCCAGCACAGAGGTTCCTTCTATTGGCTCAGTTCCTATTGTTCGGGAGTTCCCTGAGGTTTTCCCTTCAGACCTGCCGGGTATGCCTCCCGACAAGGATATTGATCTTTGTATTGATCTGGCTCCAGGCACGTAGCCTATTTCTATCCCACCGTATTGTATGACCCCGCCAGAGCTGAGAGAGTTAAAGGATCAGTTGCAAGATTTTCTTGATAAGGGTTTCATCAGGCCTAATGTTTTCCTTGGGGTGCACCAGTTCTATTTGTGAAGAAAAAGGATGGATCGATGAGAAAGTGCATTGACTACCGGCAGTTGAATAAGGTGATGATAAAGAGCAAGTATCCACTGCCGAGGATTGATGATTTGTTTGACCAGTTGCAGGGTGCGAAGGTGTTTTCAAAGATAGATTTGAGATTGGGCTATCATCAGCTGAGGATTAGGGCGTCTGATGTCTCTAAGACAGCATTTCGCACTCGGTATNAGCAGCACCTCAGAGTGGTTCTTCAGACTCTGAAGGATAGCCAGTTGTATGCCAAGTTCTCAAAGTGCGAGTTCTGGTTGAGTTCAGTTGCATTTCTGGGTCATGTAGTATCAGCAGAAGGCATTCAGGTAGACCCGAAGAAGATTGAGCATTCAAGAATTGGCCTCGACCAGCTTCAGCTACAGAGATTCAGAGTTTCTTGGGGTTAGCCGGTTGTTATTGTTGATTTGTGGAGGGATTCTCATCTATAGCAGCCCCGATGACCAGGTTGACCCAGAAGGGTGCTCAGTTCAGGTGGTCAGATGAGTGCGAGGAGAGATTTCAAAAGCTCAAGACAGATCTGACTACGACACCGATGTTGGTTTTGCCCACAGGTTCAGGGTCTTATATAGTTTATTGTGATGTTTCCCGTATTGGGCTTGGCGCAGTATTGATGCAGGATGACAGTGTCATTGCTTATGCTTCGAGGAAGTTGAAGATTCACGAGAAGAACTACCAAGTCCATGATCTAGAGTTGGCAGCCATTGTTCATGCGTTGAAGATTTGGAGACATTACTTAAATGGTGTGACGTGTGAGGTGTAAACTGATCACAAGAGTCTGCAATACTTGTTCAAGCAGAAAGAGTTGAACTTGAGGCAACGGAGATGGTTGGAGCTA
>MDKF010166100.1:0-16392 GCA_026770625.1 Nicotiana glauca | reverse complement strand
TGGAGCCAATGATGCCGAGTCTGGGGAAGGTCCCTCTGGGACCAAATAGATAGGAATTTCCATTTCCGCTTTATAGAATGTAATAAGGCCAATGGCCATTAGTGATTTTTATTATTTAGTGTCGTTTTGGGATTCGTCTACCTTTTATCAATGAAATGAGGCATTTAGCATTCTAAGTTCTCCAAAATTAACTTGTCTCTAGGCCTACCTCGAGCACAACGAGGTTCCCAAAATTAGGACATGCTTTATATTTCAGAACTATGTGTTTTAAGTATTGCAACATTTTCCTAATGATCCTCACTGACTTGTTACCTTTTGTTTTTACTTTTGTTTATTCCCCTCCCCAAAGGTTAGTTCATGAGCTCTGGCAATGTCATCATATTTTACGAGATCCAGGGGCCCTCCACCTACTCCTTCTCCCAGTCCTGTCAGACATAAAAATAAAGGGAAAATGGAAGATTCGAACAACTCAGCTGAACCGGTAGAGGTTACTCATGGCACTTTGGTCCCCAAGGAAAATGCATCCCAGCTAGAACAAAAGTTGTTGAAGTTTCAGGAAGAACTTGATCAAGTCTGGAATTTGGCAAGTCTGTCATTTTCCTTCACCACTCAAAGGTTACTTTTCCAAATGCTCTGAATCATATACCTCCGCAAAACATCCCAAAGCAACAAAATTATCTCGCTCCTCACCACCACTGCAATACCTTCTATACCTCAAATAACACCACACTGCTCATCCCATAACTCTAGAACTCCACAAATGACCACTGCCACACCCAACACAATACCCCCATCTACGTGGAGACAGTGCCACACTCCACCCAGCCCATCTCAAGCACACCTGAGTCCAATGATAAACACTTGCTCATCAAAAATCTGGCCGAAGAGCTTAAAAAGTTGACTAGTAGAATTCAAGGCGTTGAAGGTAGCAAGGGAATTGAGGGGCTAAACTATGAAGATCTTTGCATACAGCCCGATGTGAAATTTCCCGAGGGGTACAAACCTCCCAAGTTCGAAATGTTTGATGGTATAGGGGATCCCAGGGTCCACTTGGGAACATACTGTGACAAGCTGTACGGAGTGGGAAGAGACGAGAAAATCCGCATGAAGCTTTTTATGAGAAGCTTGAAGGGAGATGCCTTATCTTGGTACATTAGCCAAGATCTGAAGAAGTGGTCGAACTGGGTAAGCATGGCGTCCGATTTTATGGACATATTTAGGTTCAACACGGAGAATGCACCAGATGTGTTCTATATTCAAAACTTAAAAAAGAAACCCACAGAAACCTTCCGTGAGTATGCTACTCGATGGAGGTCAGGAGCTGCTAAGGTTAGGCCTGATTTAGAAGAAGAGAAAATGAACAAATTCTTCGTTCAGGCCCAAGACCCACAGTATTATGAGAGGCTGATGCTGATCGAGAATCACAAGTTTTCTAGCATCATCAAGCTAGAAGAAAGGATTGAGGTAAGCATCAAGAGTGGTGTGGTTACGAACTTTGAAGCCTTGTAAGCTACCAATAAGGCTTTACAGTCTGGTGGTATGTCCAAGAAAAGAAACGTAGGTGCTGTAATGGTTGCACAAAGAATCAAATCCCCTATCAAGTACCAAACATGCCCAATACCTCTAATCACATATCGGCCTAGCCTAAATTACCAAACGCCCTCACCCTCTTATCATACTCCACCACCCACTTATCAGTCATCTCCACCTCCCGCATATCAGCCCACTTCTCCCAACTACTCCGAACCATCATATGTTTACCAAGCCTACAACACCCAACCATCCAACTATCAAGCACCTTCCCACATCAAAACTTTCCTAGACCTCGACCAAACGCAGGCCTCCCAAACAGCATACCGCCATTGCTGAACCAATTGACCAGTTGTACGAAAGGCTCAAAGCTGCTGGTTATGTCACCCTTATTCCTGACATAACCCCAAAAAAACCCTTCTCAGTGGGTCAATCCAAATAAATCATATGCATACCATTCTAGCATAAAAGGATATACCATTGATGAATGCCGCTCTCTGAAGGATAAGATCCAGACTTTGATTAACAACAAGATTATTGTGGAAAAGGAGCCTGCTCTGAATGTCTGCAATAACCCTCTGTCAGACCACAAGGGCAGAGGTGTTCACATGATTGAGATAGAGGATGATTGGGACCGCAAGGGATCAATCGGTTTAATCACAGAAGGCGACGATCCAAAGAAGCCACTAGTCACCCTTAATCTGATTGTGGTCCAGATTCAGCCTTCTGGGGATGCCGAGGTAAACATGTCCATGCCACTTGAGTTTGAAGCATTATCCTCTACAAAGACGCCAGCGTCGATTGAGGTTGAGTTTATGTCACCAGCAAATATACCTACACCTTTTGAAGTTGCAGTTTTACCGCCTAAGGGGCCTACTCCATTCGGAGTAAAGATAGCCACGCCAATTCTAGTGGCAATGTCGGCAGTAGCACCATTCCACAAAAAGGCCATACCTTGGGACTACACAGCCGAGGCTAGAAGAAAGGGGAAGGTCAAGTTCGGGAAAGCCATTGCGGTACAGGGTATGACAAGAACCGGCAGGGTTTATACCCCGGAGCATTTGGCTGAGTCAAGCAAGCAGGCCTCTAGTCGGCTAACCATCACTGAAACCGGGCCCGATGATCTCTAGAGAAAGATACACACCAAAGAATACTCAGTCATTGATCGGCTGAATAAAATACCGGCATATATTTCTATCCTTGCTTTGCTATAAAGTTCCGATGCACATAAGAATGCCTTGCTAAGAGTGCTGAGTGAAGCATATGTACCAAGTAACATCACCGGAGGAGAGATGCAAAACATGGTAGGCTAGGTATTAGAAATTCACAAGATCACTTTTCACGAAGATGAGCTGCTGCTAGAGGGGTTGAGTCACAACAAGGCATTACACATCACCGTGCAGTACGAAGATTATTTTATCACTAGAATCCTGATTGAAGGAGGATCTAGCCTCAATATTTGTCTGCTGGTGACACTCAGGACATTAGGAAAGGGGCTGCATTAGATCAAGGACGGGGCCATCAATGTCAAAGCTTTCGACAAATCCCAAAGGTCTACTATTGGGGAAATTAGTTTGTGTTTGCAAATGGGGCCTAGTTGGTTTGATGTTGATTTTCAAGTGATAGACGTGCCGACATCTTACAATTTGTTGTTGGGACAACCATGGATTCATGATGCTAGGGCCGTAGCGTCAACACTACATCAAGTAGTGAAGTTTGTGTGGAATCACCAAGAGGTGATCATTCACAGTGACGGTAGCAATCCCATATACAGTCGCCAGACCATTCCAGCAATTCGAGGAAGAAGAAGGATAAGGGGGGAATCTTACCACCACATCGAGCGAATCAACGCCGTTCATAAAGATAAATAGTGGGATTACAAAATCGAAAGCATATTGAACTGGAGCGGGTATGAACCTGGCAAGGGACTTGGCAAGAACCTCCAAGGAACCGCTAAGCCCATAAAGCTCAAGAAACATAGCACCACCTTTGGATTGGGATATGAGTATACTTGGGAGGAATTCAACCACTGGTCGCCACCATGGCGCAGTCCTTACTATCCTTTGGAGCAGACTTTCCAACCGGTCGAAGTTATCTATGGATCAGAAGAAGAGGAAGCACTGGCAGCAGTGAGGAATTTGTTCCTAGAACACGATGATATGGATTGTTATGTCATTTTCGAGGAGGAGGGGGAGGAAAGCCCTTCCATACAGGCTGTAAGCAGAAGAGCATGCCTCGATAACTGGACTATTAGAACCACCCGAGCCTGACGAGCCTCGGGGTAGCAAGGCTGAACAAGCATCATGCACAATTTTATTTTACTAGTTTACTTTCCTTTCGTATTTTTTATTTTTTGCAAGAAAGAGCTCCAATGTTCAAAATAGTTATGGAATTTATCAAAGCATTTCGGTTTTCTTATAAATCTTACTCTTATTATTTTCTCTCATTACTTTACTTATCTTGATGAACCAATGAATGTGATATGTAACGAGATAACGCAACAAACGGATATAGATTCAGAGAAAGATGATATACCAGAAGAGATTGTTAAAGAAGTTGAGAATTTTGAGAACAGACCTAAGTTCAACCTGGACGAGACTGAGATTGTTAACCTGGGAGATGCAGAAAATATCAAAGAAACACGAATCAACGTTCATTTGTCACCATCAGAAAAGGAAGAATGCACAGAGTTTCTAAGAGAATATGAGGACATATTCACCTGGTCATACGACAACATGACTGGTCTGAGTACATCTTATTGTGGCTCACAAATTGCCCACCGATCCAACATGTCGTTCGGTAAAGTAAAAGCTTAGAAAATTCAAGCGAGATATGAGTTTGAAAATCAAGGAAGAATTCACTAAGCAGGTCAAAGCTAAGGTTCTCAGGGTAGTGGAATATCCAACATGGTTAGTCAACATTGTGCCAGTACCGAAGAAGGACGGGAATATTAGAGTCTGTGTCGACTACCGGGATCTCAACTGGGCCAGTCCAAAAGATGACTTCCCCTTGCCAAACATACACATCCTGAATGACAATTGCGCCAAGCACGAGTTGCAATCATTTGTATATTGTTTCGCGGGGTATCATCAGATCTGGATGGATGAAGAAGATGCTGAGAAAACGGCTTTCATTATGCTGTGGGGAATGTACTGCTACAAGATGATGCAGTTTGGGTTAAAGAATGCAGGGGCCACCTACATGAGGTCCATGACTACCATTTTCCATGATATGATACACAAGGAGATCGAAGTATATGTGGATGATGTCATCATCAAGTCCAAGAAAGCCATTGATCACATGGAAGATCTGAGGAAGTTTTTCAACAGACTGAGAAAATACAACCTGAAACTGAATCACGCAAAATGTGCGTTCGGGGTTCCAATTGGAAAATTGCTTGGGTTCAGTGTGAGTCGTCGGGGAATAGAACTTGATCCATCAAAGATCAAAGCCATTCAAGAATTGCCACCGCCAAGGAACAAGAAGGACGTAATGAGTTTCTTGGGGAGACTTAACTATATTAGTCGGTTCATAGCACAATCTACAGTTATCTGAGTCGATCTTCAAGATGTTGAAGAAGGATGCCGCCACCGAATGGACTAATGACTGCCAGAAAGCTTTCGACAGAATCAAGGAATACTTGTCAACGCCACCAGTCTTGGTCCTGCCTGAACCAGGGAGACCTCTGCTACTTTACATCGCAGTGTTGGATGGTGCCTTCGATTGCGTCCTAGGGTAGCATGATGAGATAGGAATGAAAGAACATGCCATTTACTACCTTAGCGAAAAGTTCACTCCGTATGACAATTGGTATTCTCTATTAGAACGCACATGTTGTGCTTTAACTTGGGTACCCCAGAAGCTAAGGTGCTACTTCTGCTCTTATACTACATATCTAATATCAAGGATGGATCATTTTAAGTACATATTTTAGAAGCCCATGCCTACTGGCAAGCTCGCCAAGTGGCAAATCCTGCTGAGTGAATTCGACATCGTCTACGTAACGCAGAAAGCAATCAAAGGACAGGCACTAGTGGATCACTTTGCTGAAAACTCTGTGGATGGAGAATACAAACCCCTAAAGACATATTTTTCAGATGAAGAGGTATCATTCATAGGAGAAGATATTACAGAGTCCTATTACGGTTGGAGAATGTTTTTTGACGGAGCAGCGAATTTCAAAGGAGTTGGCATATGGGCAGTTCTAGTATCAGAAACCGGTTAGCATTATCCGGTGTTTGCCAAACTCAGGTTCCCGTGCACCAACAATATGGCCGAGTACGAAGCCTGCATCTTAGGGCTCAAGATGGCCATTGACATGAACATCCAAGGGTTGCTAGTAATTGGGGACTCAGACCTATTCATACATCAGGTACGAGGAGAATGGGCGACCAAGAATTCCAAGATACTCCCTTATCTGCACCATGTGCAGGAGTTGAGAAAGAGGTTCACAAAGACAGAGTTCCAGCATGTTCCTAGAATCTAGAATGCGTTTGCCGATGCATTGGCTGCCCTGTCATCCATGATACAACACCCGAATAAAAACTTCATTGATCCCATTCCGGTGAAGATCCATGATCAGCCAGCTTACTGTGCCCATGCGAAGAAGTAGCAGATGGAAAACCTTGGTTTCATGACATCAGGGAATATTTGGCAAAATGAGAATACCCAGAGCTTGCAAATGCTACTCAAAAGCGCACACTTCGAAGGTTGGTCAACAAATTCTTTTACAGCAAAGGAATCTTGTATAGGAGGACTCCGGATTTGGGATTACTAAGGTATGTCGACGCAAAGGAAGCATCTAAACTGCTAGAGGAAATTCATGCTGGGACCTGTTGTCAACATATGAACAGTTTTGTCTTAGAAAAGAAGATCCTCCGAGCTGGTTACTTCTGGATAACTATGGAGACAGACTGCATTCAGTGTGTTTGGAAATGCCACCGCCGCCAGATACATGCAGAAATGATAAAGGTGCCACCAAATGAGCTTAATGCAACAAGCTCACCATGGTCGTTCGCCGCTTGGGGAATGGGATTTATTGGACCAATCGAACCCGTCGCTTCCAACGGGCACATATTCATCCTAATGGCAATTGATTATTTTACCAAATGGGTCGAAGCAGCATCCTACAAAGCAGTGACTAAGAAAGTCGTGGCAGACTCTGTCCGTGACTGTATTGTTTGTCGGTTCGGGATCCCGGAATCAATCATTACTAATAATGGCTCCAACCTCAACAGTGACTTAATGAAAGCTATGTATGAAACCTTCAAGATCAGACACAAGAATTCCATAGCCTACAGGCCCTAGATGAATAGAGTCGTAGAAGCCGCCAACAAAAACATCAAGAAGATATTAAGGAAAATGATAGAGAAGCATAAGCAATGGCATGAAAAGCTATCATTCGCTCTATTAGGGTATTGCACCACAGTCCGCATGTCAACTGGGGCAATTCTTTATATGTTGGTTTATGGTACAAAAGCCATCATTTTCGCTGAAGTAGAAATTCCTTCCTTGAGGATTATACAAGAAGTTGAGCTCGACGACGCAGAATGGGTGAGAAACCGCTACGAGCAGCTGGCTCTTATAGATGGGAAGAGAATGAATGCAGTTTGCCACGTTTAGCTTTATCAGAACACAATGTCCAGAGACTTCAACAAGAGAGTCAAACCAAGATGGTTCACACCGGGGCAGCTGGTGTTAAAGAAACTTTTCCTGCATCAAGATGAAGTCAAAGGAAAATTCTCTCCCAATTGGCAGGGTCCATATATGATTCATCGGGTTTTGACAGGAGGAGCCCTTATACTCGCAAAAATGGATGGAGAAGTTTGGCCAAAACCAATCAACTCATATGCAGTCAAACGCTACTACGTATAATCTTATGCTTTCCTATATGATGTAATTTGAACTATGTCTAACATGATTCCCGTTTAAGAGGGGATTTGTAGGCAGCCTTATGGGTGCAGTCACAATTCAATAAAATTTTCATTTCCCCCAGCAATTGGAAACTGGAGCAGAATTTTGAGGAGGACCCTCGAAATTCCAAAGTAATTTCAGCCGATCACCGCAAGCAACCGTCAGAAGCAGCAACCCAGTAAACTGGGGCAGAATTTTGAGGAGGACCTTTCGAAATTCCGAAGCGAGAGAGGTTGCAATGTCCTGAACCACGTCACTGTCGTCGGCTCATTTTAAAAAAACTATTTCTTAAATATATACTCATGTCATATTTTTTACAAACTCATGCATGTCTGTTACCAAAATTGCTATGTTTAGCAACGCTTACCCCAATGATACGCACAGTATCACCAAAACAGAGCCAATCAGGTCAAGCAAAGTCAGTAGGGACACGAACTAACCTTTCCCCTTTACAAAATTCATGATCTTTTTTTGGATGCAGGCACCCGAGTCGCAAAATCATAGAATATATTATACACTCATACGGTTCAGGAATACAACTCACAGAAGCGTCACACCTATTCACAATTTCTAGCCGCACACAATATCCCCAGCAGCCATAATATCACAATCAGCTATCAGCTATCAGCTAAGAACATTTTATTACTATTCTCCTTTTATCTCTTGCATAAGGCTACCATTCTGCCTTCCGAGGTTAAGCTCTACCTCCATCTGCATTCTTGTATTGCATAAGGCTATCATTCTGCCTTCCAAGGTTAAGCTCTATCTCCATCTGCATTCCTGCATTGCATAAGGCTACCATTCTGCCTTCCGAGGTTAAGCTCTACCTCCATCTGCAATCCTGCATTGCATAAGGCTACCATTCTACCTTCCAAGGTTAAGCTCTACCTCCATCTGCATTCTCTGCATTGCATAAGGCTACCATTCTGCCTTCCGAGACTAAGCATTGTCTCTATCTGCATTCTCTGCATTGCATAAGGCTACCATTCTGCCTTCCGATACTAAGCATTGTCTCTATCTGCATTCTCTGCATTGCATAAGGCTACCATTCTGCCTTCTGAGGTTAAGCTCTACCTCCATCTGCATGGCTAAAATATCACCACCTTTATTTACACCTGCATCGGCTGAAATATCACCGCTTTATTTACACCTGCATCGGCTGAAATATCGTTGCTTTATTTACACCTGCATCGTCTGAAATATTGCCACTTTATTTACACCTGCATCAGCTGAAATATCGTCACTTTATTTACATCTTGCATGGCTGAAAGATCTCCACTTATTGTATTTCATGGGCTAAAAGATCGCCACTTATTGCATTTCATGTGCTGAAAGATCGCCAATCTGTCCAAAGGCATCATTGTTCGGAGGCACCATTTTCATAGCCCGAGAACGTCATGTCATGGCCTGAGGACCCTTTTTAATCTCTTGCATATCATTATTCAAAGGCATAATAGTTCGGAAGCATCATTCTCATCGATCGGGAGTATCATTTCATAGCCTGCGAATTCTTTATTATACGCTTCATGGACCAGGACATCATGGTCTGAGGACGTCATCCTAACCGTCAAAAGACAGCATTCATGGTCCGACGGGAACTTGCATCATGTTTAAATTTATGCCCAATATACGCGTGTATTGTTTATTTGCAGGTCAACCGACAAGCAACGACCATCTCAGCAGGAGCGATCCCGCTCCGGTTCCTGCAGCCCTATTTGACTTTAACCATCCACCCAACCTAAATATCGCGTCCGTTCTCAAAAAATCTCCATCGGCATATTCCGCCGACGGATCCTGAACTCCATATGGTCTGATTCCTGTAAGACTATTGATATGTAGGCAGCTCAGGAACCAGAGCACGGTCAACCTCTTCAAACCATTTCGTTCGGTCAAATAGGCCATCATATCTTTACCCGACAACTCTTTCATCCTTCCCGGGTAAAGAGGGGCAGTTGTTGATACCCAATTTTTCCCTATATATTTTTATATGAAAAATACTTTCAAAATATCATATGTATTCATATATATAAGCATATTGAAATGTTTTATAATTTTTTCTAATTTTTAAATCAATTTATTGCCCTATTTTATCAATACAAAGTCAATAATTATTCCCCAAATTATTATTTTGGTAATTCATTTATTGTATTCCTATATTTATACCAAAATATAACTAAGGTAATTTTTGTATATTTTTTACAAATTTATTTAGTATTTTAAAGTTAAATTGCATTTAATTGCAATATTAGCCTATTTTAAGATTAATTGTGTTTATAGTTAAAAATTTTATTCCAATATTTTTAATTTAATATTTACATATTAGTAATTGATTTAGTACTTTAATTTGTTTCCAGAAATTATTTTACTATTTTTATAAAATAAAAAGGGGAAAAGTAACTATTTAAACACTAGCCCTACTTATTTTAATTTTAGACTAAATTAGCCCTCCCAATTAAACCCAATCTCAATCCCAAATTTCCCAGCCAAAATTTTTAAATTACCTGCCCCTAACCCAATTAAATACAACCCGCTCGGCGCCCCGTTTAATCTAGGTCGTTGATCAAAATGATCAACGGGCACATTTCATTCTATCCTTTTTTAGTCCACCAATACCCCCAACCCTAAATCACTTTCACCTAACCAGCCGTCTCTGAATACCCTCCACTCTCTCAAACCCTCACGAATATTCTCAAACCCTAGCCGCCTCTTACCATCTCCGCCCTGAAACCCACCGGAATCTATGGCTTCTAAGGTTGTGAGAGCCTTATACCCACCTCCTATGGCTCCTATGCGCCTGGTCCCTAAAGATTCAAGGCCTGACCTTGAAGGTTTATGCCCAGACCTCTGTCGATTCGAAGTTCCACGTTCATCCCCAGCGTTGCTCCAGCATACCATGGTTGTTTGAGCCTGATTCTAACCTCTCCGACATAGATCGGGGACCTTTTCAAAGCCTTTCTCATTTCTAGGATTATTTTGGAACCCTAACCCTTCGAGGTTTTCTCCGATCTCTTTAGATCCGTTGTGTATCTATGTTTTCCCTAAGTTTTCTAACGATTTTCCTAACTTTTCTTTCAAAAAATTACACTCAAAACCTTTCTTTTCCGATCTAGGGTTTTCTGAAAATGTTTAAGTGTTTCTCTGAATCTCTTTCCCTTTTCTTTTGTGTGTATTTGCCTCTACTATGCTCCTATGTTTTTCTTCTATCATGCTCTCGTATGCTTTTCTACCGTGTTCTTGTGCTTTTTATTCTACCACATTCTTATGTGTTCTCTTACTGTGTTTTCCTATACTATGGTCTCGTATGCTGAAAGAAGCATGTTGGAAGTTTCAGTTCTTTTCTGAAACCCCTAAACATATTTTGATTCAATTGCTCGCCCTCTCATCCTTGCTTTGTGATTTTCCTGAACTAGGGTTTTTATTTTAGAACCCCTAACTCTTTCAAACCAACTTCGAGTTTGGACATCCGTGTTTGCATATGATTATGGATTTTTACTAAACTCTTCTACACTAGATTTTCTATTGATGACATGACAATTTTCTTTCATGCTTAACATGTTCGTATGCTCCTTATATATGATGAACTTCCCTTTAAAGTGGTTTTCAAACTTGTGATTAATTCAGAATCCCTTCTAAATAGGTCTAATTGATTCCCTTTCCATTGTTTGCTTATTTCCCTTAAGATAAAAACTTGTCCCATGTTTTTGACTCGGTTCATTCATAAAAATCTCAGACCTTGTGATGTACTGGTTTATAATTGATTTCCTTACCTTATTTTTACAACCCGTGTACTTCAAAACCCTGTCCTTAAATAACATTTTTATGTATGTGCCTTTAATTGCATGTTGTGCACAAAGTGTTTATTCAATTTCTTTCCTTAATTGGTTTTCACCCGTTTGAATCTGAATCCCTTTATTAAAGGGAGTCTTGTGTAATTGATTGACAATCAGTTCTTCAACTATTTTCTTACCTTATTTCTGCCTAATTTTTACACTATAAAAGGCACGACCCCTTTTCACAAAGACGATTAACAATCCTTCACTACACACTTCACAATCCTTCTCAACTTTTACTAACACATAATAGTGCTCTCTCTTCTTGTATGCACTGTGGCTTTTACAAGACTACTGTATTTTCTTTATTTGTTTCTTTGAAACTGGTATGTCCTAATTTAAGCTTCAGCATCATCACAGTGTGTTTATTTACAGCTTTTGTATCCATGTCTACTGTACTGTTTCTGTAGAGTTCAACATTTAAATTAAGTATGCTCATATCTTTCTGCCTATTTCTGTTGTGAATCCTTGCTCCCCTACCCTATTACCCCTATGTGTTTGTGAGTTGTGGCTTAAGGCATGGCAATATGAGTTGTTGCCCATAAATTAAGTTTGAACCAATGGGGTCTTAACCTCTATATAAACAAGCTGGAGGGTGTGCCAGCATATCCCATTGTTGGGTGTGCCCATCAGCCTGCTTTTCTTTTGCTCTTGCAAATTCCCCTCATTCCCTATCCCCTATGTGTATAAATATGAATTGCTTCCCTCTTCCTGTTCCCCTTTTAGAATTTCACTTCTGCACTTGCACTCTCTCTCTTAGTCTCTAAGTTCTGCCCCCCCCCCTGTGAGCCTTGCTTTGGGACCTTGAGTTCCCTCTGAACTTGGACACTTGAGGGCTGCCCTTTCCATGCTGCACTATATCTTAATATGGTAATGTATTTGGGGTGTAAGCACTGCTCGGATGTCATGTGAGACTCTTAGGGAACTTCGACACACGCTCAAATGGGAGAAAGGCTTTGAAATCTGATCTTTGGAGGTGGTTTACTTCATACTTCAAACAGGAAGTCTGAATCAGGCTCTCCTTGGTTGTACTTTAAATTTCTGATGTATTTTTCTTTACTTTATTTTCTTCTAGGATGTAATAAATTTTTAATAAAACTTTCGGGGTAAGCTAGTGAAAAGCGAGGGGTAACCATGTATGCAAATAGGGTAGATAACCTGCCTATAGGAATTTTTGATTTCTGCACTTTCATAAAGATACCATGTCTATAGGAATTTCTGCATTCTTCCATATAGATATCATGTCTATAAAAATCATGTATGTGTACATATAGATATCATGTCCATAGGAATCTCTGCATGTTCACATATAGATACTATGTCTATAGGAATTTCTGCATTCTCCCATATAGATATCATGTCTATAAGAATCCTGCATGTTTACATATAGATGCCATGTCTATAGGATTTCTGCAGTCTCATATATAGATACCATGTCTATAGGATGCACATGCATGTAGAAAATATGCCTATAGGTCCTTTTCTAATTCTTGCATATCCACTTCTCACTAGGCAAACATGTTTATAGGTCTAAATAACCAAATGCAATCAGATGTCATGTTCATATAAAATCCAGCATTTAGATGTCATGCCTATAGGGTTTTCTACATTTATTCTATGGTTATAAATGTGTTCTAAAGTCGACAAACACATAGAAAGCATGCCTATAGGAGTTAATCAAATCTGAATCACCTCACTCGTTTATAAGTCAAAAACTAGCAATAATAATGTATTACCAATGGCAGAACTTGTGCTCTTCTAAAACTCGCTTTTAACTTGCAACTTTTCTTAAATCAGTCTGTAATAAATTTACTTCTGAAATCAGTAGATATCATGCCTATTGGTTTTCATATAACACTTAGGCAAGCTCTAGGATAAGTCTTATAAACTGAATCTGGTGTTATTAGCTACAACGAGCAGGCAGGCCTGATTCGGGCTTCTTATCTGAACTATGTAATAAATCAGTCTACCTCAAATCTTTAATTTTTAATTAGGCCTTAAACAGTACGTGCAAGACATTCTAAACTATGTGCTTTCTTTGGTTTAAAGGAGGTCTGTCTGAGCCTTTTTATTCGATTATATGCTTCCCCAAACTTGCTATATGTGTTTTGTTTGTCGCCTTATTATTTTTACCTTTTGAAACCACAAATAAGCCCAACATCTCCTCCCTTTAGGATTAGTAGTCCCAAGTACCTCCGAGATTGATAGGATTAGGGTGGGTAATAGCATGCAATAAGTAAACAAGACCATTCTGCGCTTTAATACCTTAACGGGGTGGGAAAGGATAGATATGGATATGATGACCACGCGATAACATCACGCGTAGCCCCTCACTGAAGAGTGATTACCGGATGTTGTGTGGGGTGATCCATATTATTAATAAACCTAAGACCCCCTTTCCTTTATTCTTTGTTTCTTTTAAATCTTTTAAAAGTGCTTGTTCTAAGAAAATCAACTCTCTTTAATTCTTTCCGACTTTGTTTATTTATAAACTTTATGTGAAAATCCCCTCTAATTTGAATTCTTACTTGCCTATGTGTTATTTTCACTTAAGTCACAACAATAGTTTGGCCAGGAACCACATTAGTGGATTCTGTGGGGTGCCTAACACCATCCCCTTGGAATAATTTCAAGCCCTTACCCTATCTCTGGTTATCCAAATTAAACCTTTCTTAGTGTCCTAATACACTTAAATCATTAGGTGGCGACTCTTCAATTCCATTAAACCCAATTCCCAAAAGGGAACGAGTTGTCCTTCCAAATGTCATAAACCCAATTTCGCGAGAAAAAGGGGGCGCGACAGATGGCGACTCTGTTGGGGATGTTTCTTCTAGGCTTTTACCATTTCAAGCTATTACTGTGGTTTTACATTTCTTATATGCCTTTACTTGTTTAATCTCTTTAAGCATTTAATTTCCTCTTCTACTATGAAACTGACTTGTCTTTTTTGTTTCTTTCCTTTATTTCTTTTACTGCTTTCCTTAACCACATTCATGTATTACTATTTTAAATTATTGTAATTATTATTATGAACGTGCAAATACATGTCAACTTGTTTTAATTATTGCATAATCATGCTTTCAACATCATATTCCACTCGTGCCAAACAAAATACTATAGCAACGCTTATAATGAGTGGTTGCGCTCTTCCGATATTATTACCCCCTAAATCCGGCAAAGGTATATTTGTGGTAAAACCAGTCGATCAACAGTGTAGTCGATGGTTCCGCGCCTTTCCCTCTTGAGTTATCCGCTCAAGGGTACCAGTCTAATACCACATAAAAACCTTACTCTGTTTAATTGTACATGTATCATGGTCAAACCTAGCCGAGTCAGTTATGTTGTCTGCATAATGACTCTTTAAGATAGCCTTGTCCAAAGTCCACTGGGTTTCCCCAAAACCCAAATGGACACCACCACGTTTTGTGCATTTATTTGGAGAACTAAATGCTTCTATGCCAATTATTGATATTTAGTAGTCGAGTCTGGTAGGGGTAAGGGCCTAACCCTTTGTCTTGCAGAAACATGAGGCATGAAGTCCCCAGATTCGGCATGGTCACCAACATCCACCCCAAACTGCTAAGCTGGGGAAGGATTTTCACTCAAGTGATCAGACTCTCATCCGAAAATATTTGGGGAACCTACCCTCTTTCTTGGAAATTCAAACCAACAACAAAATCATAGAAGCTGCTACTCTATTCTAGGATTGTGATAGGTCTGTGTTTCGCTTCTGAGACATTGAGATGACACCACTGCTCAAGGAAATAGGAGGACTGGTTGGTATACCGTGGGAAACTCCGAATTTATTAATGCTGAAAAATCGTAAAGGTAGAGGTTTTCTCAAAATGATGGGTCTAAAGAAGAATCTAGACCTGGCATGTTTGAAAGAGTCGTACATTCCATTTGACTACTTGTACGAGAGGTACAGTCACAACAAATCTTACCGTACTTATCCTGATAAGTTCACCCTTACATAATTGGTCCATATTTACCGAACGGTATTTGTCTTCATGTTCTGATTCTTGGGGATGATAGTATTTCCAATGAAGAAAGCAAAGATCCATACCAGGCTAGCTATGGTCACCAAAACTCTAATGGAAGGAATTGACGGACAACCATTCAGTCTCGTACCAATGATCATCATAGAAATATACCGAGCCCTAGAAAGGTGTCAACAGGGAGCCAAGCATTTTGAGGGTTGTAATCAGCTACATCAACTATGGCTCATGGAACATCTTCAAAAGGGTGAATACCGATAGGAAATCCATCGAAGGGACTGGGACGATCATATCACTTTTCATCACCCAAAGCAAATGAATTACATGCCCAACATGTTCTCCTAACAGGAGAATGCCAAAGAATGGGTCGAACTCCTTAAAAATCTTACTGAGGACCAAGTACAATGGATGTTCGAGTGGTTCCCAACCAAGGAGTTCATTGTCCGATCCAGGGACGTGACTTTCCTAATACTAATCGGCTTAAGAGGAACGTACCCATACGTACCTCTTCGGGTTATGAGGCAAGCGAGTAGGAAGCAGGTTATACCAAGGGTCGACAAGATGAGTCATTTCTGGCTGACTTCGAGAATGACGATAGCCCTTACAGATCCCAGGTTCAGCATATGTGGCATTGCAAGATTGTCATGGGAAAGGACACTATTGAACCAGACAGATACCATGCAGGTTGTGCTCCCTATTATTCAGGCTGGTTGAAGGACAGTCACAATGGTCTGGGTCAACCCGGGTTTGTTTGAGGTCATAGGGTCATCGATGAAAAGGCTGAAGCACAGGTCAAGTACAACCATCTGCGAAAGAGAATCTGAGAATGCGAAAGCGAGCACTGTGAGATACAGGAAGCCAGTCAAAAACTAATTGAAGAGTGGAAGGATATGGCTGTCAGTGCCAACAAGCGATTGGTCTATCTGGAGCGAGGTATAGTAGAGTTGGAAAAGAAGTTTCTGAAGAGGGTCGAAGATTGCCAGACTGTTGAAGGAAATGAAGGCGGATATCTAGCCAGAGCCTACTTGCTGTTGGGACTGCGCGATCTAGGGAAGCTGTTCGATGGAGCCAATGATGCCGAGTCTGGGGAAGGTCCCTCTGGGACCAAATAGATAGGAATT
>MU694677.1:173541-193171 GCA_026770625.1 Nicotiana glauca | reverse complement strand
TTGGTAAAAGAAATAATGAAGCAAAATCAGAAGGATCTCGTGATGGACCTGGTTATGTCCTAGTAATTGGGGTCACTTATAGACCTGATGCTATTGACCAAGCATGGAGGAGGCCGATCGTGAAATCGCCTTGGGTATTCCAGATGAAAATGCAACGCGAAAGAGAGGAAAAAAGGGTAAAATTATCTTTTTTCTATTAGTAGTGGCTATTTTTACGGAACATTATAATTAGTGGATAAAAATTAAAGACACCCTTAATTAGTGGCTACTACACGCCATTTTTACTTCAAATAAATAGTATACTCCTAATTTAAAATTTTCGATGAGATAGTGCAAATAAATATTTTCAAGATTTTGGACTATTTTTTCGAAATTTTTTGTTTACTGAAGTTAGGTTGATGAGTTAATGCAGTTTGCAAAATTAATAATATAATTTAATGAAAAATATCAAGACGTGTTTGTTGAGGTTTACATTTTTAATATGGAAAGATGTTAAAAAGAAGGTGAATGGGAAATGGAGGAAAAATGAAATTTTTGAGTAAAATTTTAAGTTTTCCTTTCTTTTTAATGAGACATTGTCCCTCATTGGTAGATGATAAGGATTTTGGTGGGTATATATATAATTACTCTTCTTGCAGCTCTTAAAGACTTAGGAAGAAGGCAAGTCTCGCGTCGTCGTCATCACTCTTTCCAATTCGTTTGGAGAAAGACATCGAAAATTAAGAGCAATTGATATTCTCTTCACAGAAAACTCAACTTTGGCTATACTTTGCATTCCTTCCTCTCAGAATTTTCATTCGACTTCTGAGTTCTCCTCCCTTATTCTACATTGCTTTTAAACTACAAACAAAGCATCCGTAAGTGTGATTTGCTGCCGAACTTTGTGTTCGCTGAAACACTGAGGTTTGAAATACCGCTACACCAGTGTGTAATTCATTCTATCCTGGGAGGAAATAATCCATAACTTTGGGTACTAGGAGGAGATTAAATTCCTTAAGGAAACACTGTGGATTCAGTGGGCTCGAATTAATTACTGTTTTATTTATATTTACGTTTATATGCTAACGTTATTTTTTTCAGAATTATAATTTATAAATACAGGATAATAACCGAGGAACCAACAGTGTTAGCCTACAATGAGCCCAAAAGTAACATAAAAAGAAAAAATGAAACAAAATTAAGCAAAATTTCAAAACACTAAATGCAATAGTGTTCTAAAAAATATGATGAGCTCTATGCTACGAAATTTAACATAATAATTAAGAAAATGAGTGATTAAATTACATTGAGTTGACAAGTGACCGGCCAAGGAGGTTCGTTTACAAATATAAAATAGTTTTAAAGTCATTATAAATGTTCCTTTACAATAAGTATATAATGACCCGTTCCTTACTCTTGTAGCCAGAGACAGACGGATTTTAACGCAATTGGGCCATAATATTCGCAATCAAAAGCTTTTAGTGCTCATAAATTAATTATCTTAAAAGTATACCAGATTCTTACCTAAATTTATGGAATCCGATAACTCCTCAAAATTACACATAGGTATGCTCCTCCTTTCAGACTTGCTAGGTGAAACTCTTTTGCTTCTATTTGTTTAATACACCTCAAAATTAATTATTATTTTTTACTTATATTAAGAAATTTATATTTTAATATTAATTAATAATAAAATTAATCATATTAACCTTAATTTATTCATTGATAATACAATAAATATTCCAAGGCTTTGTACTTTAAGGGTAACTTTAAAGAAAAAAGGAATTAATTCTTTTTTAATATGTAAAAAATTCAAATATTATGGACCATAAAAATCAATTAACATGGATCGAAGGGAGTACTTCTAATCTAATCCTCAATTTGGTAATTTTTTAGCTACTTCTTTACATCGTGCACTTTTAAAAACAAATACTCCTATCAATATCTTGGTCGGCATCCTTAGGTCTACTCTTTCGATTTTTAACACCTATCACAATTTACCTTTACGTTATTTTAAATAAATGTATTTCACTTTCATATGTCTATTTAGCTGACATTATACAATACATCTCTTTTTTTAAATTATTTATTTAACTAGTTAATTCTGAAATATATTATTTAATCTGGTCTCGTTAAAAAAAAAAACAAGTAACAGGAAGGTAAAAATTAATGTTACAAAATCATAGTAAAAGGAAGGTAAGAATTCATCCGTACTTGATGTTTACATCAAATAATTATTAAATATGTATTCTTTATTTTCTTATATATTATATACTAGATTTAGTGTACGCGCTTTGCGCGTGTATCCTATATAGAAAACATAAACTTTTTAAAAAATACATAAATAATTCTCAAATGTATCTCTGTTATAAAACAAAGATTAACAAAAAAAAATCACAAAGTTCCTAAAAATAATAAATATCAATCATATGTTTAGGGTTTCTTTCTTCCGGTTTGTTTTTATTAATTGCTTCATTGTGCAAGAACGTTATGGAGTGATGTTTGAATAAAAGATAAAGAGTTTGTTCGATTTTACATATGATATGAGACCTTGCTAAGTCTACTGCTTTTATTTCATATTAATATGTAAAAAATTCGAGTATGATAGATTATTGACAATTAAAAATATTTTATTCATATTTTACTTAATTTATGAGAGCGCTAAGTTGTATCCTTATTTTAATTATGCTTTAGTAATAATATTAGGCATCGCAACTCGGCAAATACTAATCCTTATTATAAATGATATCACGATCGTATCTTACTCTACATATAATGTCTTTCTAAAGTACTTTATATTACCCAGATTGCATAATATAATCAATTTTATTCCTATTAAGTGAGACAAAATTAAACACTTTTATTAAAAATAACTTTCTTATCTTATATGCGTAAGGCGAATACTAAGATTATACTTATTTTATTGACTAATTAGATGAATGTTGAGACAAATTAGTTTATCCTGCTTATAAGCTTAGTTAAAAATATTCTTATTCATTGCTTGATTTGTATTGTAATTGATTAGATTAAAAGTAATGGCATATAAGACTAAATTTAAAATATAATAAATTAATAAGAAAAATCTCGGATACATGATTAAGATGAGAATAGATAAGCCATAAAATATAGAGTAATGCATTAATATGTCACAACAAAATAATATTCTTGGATACAAAAAAAATGTAAGAAACAACTTACGAATTAAAAAAAAAAAAACGAAGGTCACGTACACACACAAAAAGTGAACAACAATTAAATGGGAGGTCAAATAGTATTTGGTTCAAAGTCCATACAATTAGGTTGTCTAATTTTGGTAAAAATCTTATTTGATTTTGATATTCTAAATTTAGACCTTTTTACATAGTTTAAATAAAGAAGTATTTTAATATACGATTTAAATTAATTTTGAAGCCCTACATTTTAGGTAAATAACTTAAATTACTATTTTGTCCAATAGAAAATATATTTTTAAAGGATAAAAAAGGCGAACGACATTTCACTAAGGGCCTTCGTGCTTTTAATATAATATAGATATAGATATAGATAGATAGTTCGTTTGGATTGGTTTAAAAACAAGTGACTTTTTAATAGAAATAGCCTTGAAGCCAAAAATAATAAGTTAGGGTTGCTAACTTATTGCTTTTTGCTTGTTTTAAGGAGTTTTAAACTTATTTTAAATTTTTTTTAACTTTGCCAATATTGCAAATAACTAAAAAGAGCTTAAAAATTTATTTGATCAATTTAAAAGCCAATCCAAATACCCTCTTAATCATGATTAAATGACTTACGTTCTTTTTAAAATTTTTGCTTCCTATGTCTCAATTTAGATAATACACTCTCCTTATTAGTCCGTCACAAAAAGAATGATACATTTTGGCAATTAAAAATAATTCAATTTTAAGCTCTTCGTTTTACCTATTTATCGAAGTTTTTATAACCATACGAATATCATGACCTCAGAAAACTTTTTACCCCTTAAACTTTTCAAACCATATTCTTTAAATTTTCGTATAGTCAAACTAGTTTATCTAAATTGAAACTAAGGGAGTAACTACTAATGTTAATTTTTTTTTTAAATTTAAGTAATATGCCTCGATTTGTAAAATTTTCGTATTTTTTTAATTGCTCTTTTGCGATTCATACTTCATAGCAACAAAACGGAATTTAATCTTCAGAAAGCGAAACATAAACTGAAACTGAAAGGCACCTTTTCTCACTTCTCCCAAACTTACCTTTCTTCTCTCTCTACCTTCGCGGTATCTTTCTCTCTCTACTGCGGTGTGTATACACGCACACACACACGCTATTCTTTTTCCCAAACCTATGATTATTGATAATGATTATGTTTGAATATAATCTTATTTTCTTTGGAAAACAAATATTTGGATATTATAATGTAGATTGGTGTGTTGTATTTTTGCGTCTGAAATTGCTTGTTTCTCTTGGAAATGGTTTGTCTTGAAAACTTGAAATCAACACGCTTAAGGCTCGAAGGCGAATAAATTGAAATATTTGTGGAGAAATCTATGTGAACTTTTGCCTTTTAGTGTATGTGTTTCATTATGCAATCCTTTTGCCATTGTGTACAAGCTGCCTTCCTGATCATTTGCTTTTGAGGAATAGAAATGGAATTAAATTCTGAAAGATTAACATTTTTTTTGTCTTTTTTCTTTTGGTCTGGTGGAGCATAAAGTGTTTAATATTACAGTCATTTGAGTTATTAGGCATTTTTTGATACAGTCCTTACATGGTCTTCAGGGGGCGTAATGACTCAACGTATTTCTTTTCCAAATTCTATAGCAGTATAGGTTTCCGAGTGACCTATAGGTCATGGGTTCGAGCCGTGCAATCATCCAATGATGCTTGCATCAGCGTAGGCTGGCTACATCACACCTCCTTGTATGCGGTCCTTCCCCAGACCCTGCGTGAACGCGGGATGCTTTATGCACCGGGCTATTTTTTTTCTCTTTTTAATAGCAGTATAGGGCTATCAGTAGTTATGACATTTAATTGATAGCATCTTTTGGTAATGACTTGAGAACAGCAATTCCATGTGAGCTGATTGATTGTTTTATGCTTCCGAGCTTATGATTTTTTGTCTACTCTCCTTGTGTTAAATCTTGACAGTTAAGATAGTGTTAACTCGTTATTCGGATTTCCTGGAGGCCAGAGGCAGAGCTGTGTAGAGCCAAGGGTTCAATTGAATCCCCTTCATTAGAAAATAGTACTGTTCAAATAGGGCAAAAAAAAGCTTTTTTGGTTTGTATATAAACTTTTGAATCCCTTGACGTAAGGGATTCTAGTGTAGTGGCAATGGGGTTCAAATATTGCTTTAGGCCACAAGCTTATATCCTAAGTGTGAGAGTCTAGTAATTTCCTTGAATCCCCTTGCATGAATTCCTAGCTCCGCCACTACTAGAGGTTAGGATGTTATACTATGATTGAGTCAAATGGTCTGATTTACCGATCTGTTCATGAATATTCAATTCATGGACCTTTTGTGGCATATATCGTGTTGGGTATGACCTTAAGGCTATTATTTCTTGAATAAGAGTTAACACAGTGCACGGATGATTGGAATTCTAGTCTAGCTTCCTATTCTTATTTGTGGACTCAGAAAGAATTTCAATCTTTTTCTTCTTTTACTTTGTAATTTTGTTCTGTAAGACGAATTTGCCTATCAGTAGGTTCAATTACTGTGCTTTTCTTTCTTTCAGGTCAAAGCAGGGGAAATTCATCAAATCATTTTACACTCGGGGTGTGTGCTTTAGCTAGTGAGATAATCTTGACCTTTCCTCATCCAATATAAAACTGAAACTTCCTGGGATTTTGCATGTCTGGTCTTGTGGCCATCATTGATAATATTGGAAAAACACTTTCTTTGTCAGATAGGACAAAGTCTCTGGACGCCCTGTTAATTAATGACAATAACCGCTCTAGCAAATGGACAAATGGTGATGTCTGTCATACTTCTGAAAGCACCAGCTTTAGAGTTAGGGATATCTTCTTACCAAATGGGGAATCATATTCTGGATCGCTGCTTGGAAACATACCTGAGGGTTCAGGAAAGTATATCTGGTCAGATGGTTGTCGGTATGAGGGTGAGTGGAGACATGGGATGAGGCATGGACATGGGAAACTAGAATGGCCTACTTCTGCTGTCTATGATGGTCAATTTTCAGGTGGTTATATGCATGGTGAGGGGACGTATATTGCACCTGATAAAGTGACATATAGGGGACGCTGGAGGTTGAACCTCAGACATGGTTTAGGGTACCAAATGTATCCCAACGGAGATATTTTTGAAGGGTCCTGGATCCAGGGAACCCCTGAAGGACCTGGTAAGTATACATGGGCGAATGGGAATGTCTACTCGGGAAATATGAAGGGAGGGAACTTTTCTGGAAAAGGAACTCTCACTTGGATGAGTGGAGATTCATATGAAGGAAGCTGGTTAAATGGTACAATGGATGGTGTTGGTGCATATACATGGAGTGATGGTAGCTGTTATATTGGAACATGGACACATGGAATAAAAGATGGAAAAGGAACATTTTATCCTAGTGGTAGCAGACTTACAGCTGGTCAGGAATTGTACCTCAATGCTTTGAGAAAACGAGGATTACTTCCAAATTTGAGAAAACAAAAGCGAGTCTCACATATTTCTCACGCCTCTTCAGTAGATATGGGAAATGTCAAAGTAAGTGGAAACCATTCATACGATAGGCTCTCGAAGGGGAACATATTAAGGCATGAGCAGGCACAGCCCAGTAATGTTTCTCTGGAAAGACGTTGGAGTCTTGAAGTAGCTATTGAGAAGGTAATTGGAAATGATATAGATGGTGTTGACATTGGGAACAATATGAATTCTCCAATTTTGGAAAGAGAATACATGCAAGGTGTACTAATAAGTGAGGTTGTCCTAAATGATCGATTCTCACCACAATCTAGAAGAGCAGCAAAAAGGAGACAAAGAAAACTTGCAAGGGAATCAAAGAGGCCAGGTGAAGCAATTATTAAGGGTCATAGGCGTTATGATGTAATGCTTAGTTTGCAGCTTGGGATCAGGTACACTACTTACAGCAATTTGTTTCCCTTGTTTCTCTCTCCATCCTATTTATAGCATATTGACATTGCTTCATCCATGGTTCTTGGTAACTCCCATGAAATATTGAACATAAGAAACCATGGTCCAGATATGTGAGGTCTAAAAAAAGACAAGTTTCTGCCTCCTGTTTATCTTATGTCAACACCTTTATGACCAGTTAAGCTCCTAGTTTATGAATGTTGAAAGGTTATGAAATGTGACCAGATACTCTGTGGGGAAAAATACACCGGTAGCAAGACGAGAAGTTGGAGCCTCTGATTTTGGTGCCTGTTCGAGCTTTTGGATGTATTTTCCTAAAGAAGGATCTCAACTGACACCTTCTCATCAATCAGAAGATTTTAAGTGGAAAGATTATTGTCCAGTGGTTTTCAGGTTGGTCATTTACCATCCTCTACCTGCAAAGTCAATTACAATTTCTGTCCGCTGGATATAATTTTCAGTTGTCAATTCCATTGTTTTTTTAATTCTTGAAGGCATGTCGTTATGTCTAACAGTGAGGAAATAGCTTGATCTATTCCGACGGAATTAAGATCAGTAAATGTACATCTCCCAAGTGAATTAATATACAGGATATATCTGTAAATCATAGCTTCATATCTTTTATGCCTTCTCTTAGCGCTACTTCTCCTTAGCTGACTAGTTAAGAAAGAGAATCTTCTGATAGTCATTGATCTCAACCATTGATCAACTGAGCTGACCCCATGTATCCATTAGTATATTCATTTTCTGGGTGAAATTAATGGTGTCATAGAAGTTTTAGCTAATTATTGGCATTTTATTTGTTTATTTAATATATGCATATATGGACTAACTGAAACAGATTGACCTTCTTGTAGGAATCTGAGGGAAATGTTTAAAATTGATACTGCTGACTACATGACGTCCATCTGTGGAAATGCTGCACTTAGAGAACTTTCTTCTCCTGGGAAAAGTGGCAGTGTGTTTTTCCTGTCTCAAGATGATCGTTTCATGATTAAGACATTACGAAAGTCAGAAGTTAAGGTGTGAAATCTCAGCTTAAATGATCACACCGCCTCTTAAACTATTTTACCAGGGTGGTAGTCATGATTGTTCAGTTCAGGGAAAGCAGCTGCATGTAATGGGAAAAGATCATTTAAGAGGCTGAGTGGGGGTTAACTGAAGTACTTCCTCATCTGTAGTTTCCCTTATCTCGTTAGATTGCCTTGGAAATAGCTAACTTGGATTTTCTGCTTCCTTCTCTTTCAACATTACTTTTGAAGAGCTATGCCTCCTAATCCTTGGCATGTTTTCTTGTTTTCGTTATAGTTACAAAGTGTCTCTTTTGATAAGTAATTTGTTGAGTAGAAGCACTAAGATGGTGCTTACGATAACTTCTCAAAACATCTCATTTTTGTAAACCTCTGACTAATTTATTAGCGTTCCTCTGATATTTGTAAGATAGGTATATGAAAAGAGCACTCTTTCAGTTAGTGTCGGTTATAATTCTTATTAACGTTCATCTCATTTGTAGGTTTTGCTGCGGATGCTTCCAGATTATCATCGTCATGTCAAGGCATATGAGAATACTCTCATCACTAAATTTTTTGGTCTTCACAGGATAAAGCCTTCAAGTGGACAAAAGGTATAAACTGTAAAACAATCACATTATTTCATCATTCCTTTGTTGTACTTGTGAGTTTCTACAAGCTGCGGAAGGTAAAGTTAGGATAACTTGTGAAGCTATTTGACATCAAACATGTATACTGTTTAATAATGAAAGAAAAAACTTTTTTTTTACAAAATTAAGTAGGAAGTTGGCTTATCACTGAAATAAAAATGACTAATCATAAATTATCGTATAACACATCTCAAAATACTATAAATTGATACGTAGAGACTTACATGTTTAGATATTTAATTAGTCACATCAATGACAATATATGTTTATCTGAGTAAAATTTTTGACAAGTGGTGTGGTTCCAGAACATTTTTCCTTGCATGCTATCGTTTGAAGAAAGAACATATAGACTTTTGCATGTCAAAACTAACTTATTTTTTTTCCTAATAACATTTGCAGTTCTGCTTTGTGGTAATGGGAAATATGTTCTGCACAGAGTTAAGAATCCACCGACGATTTGATCTTAAAGGTTCTTCACTTGGACGATCTGCAGACAAGGTCGAAATTGACGAGAACACAATTCTTAAGGATCTAGATTTGAACTACTGTTTTTACCTGGAGCCTTCTTGGCAGGAAGCTTTACTAAAGTGAGTTTTGGTAAAATATTCCTTATTTTGCATGTATTTCCTATGATGTTTATGCACTTAGCTTTTTCTTTGCTTCTTACCTCCTTATCTTCATAGGTCTTCACTTTATCTCTATATTAATATCTGAAGGTTTACTTGCCATCCCGTAATGGTTGATCTTCCATAGAGCTTCTTGTAAAAATTAGTGAACGTTCGTGTGCTAGGACTTCTCCCTTTCTTAAAATCTTTTGTCTACCTTTAAAAAAAATTCATTGAGCCTTGGGGTTTGCTCCCTTTCAAGGTCTCAAGTTCGAAACCCACTGGGTGCAAACAATTTCTGAGGGCCATCGGACTGGGTAAAACCTGAATTAACCGTGGTGCACTTGCGGGAAACTCCTTGCCGAGGGCCTGTGCACCCCCGGGATTAGTCGGGGCTCTTAGAGACTTGGACACCCGGTGCAAATCAAAAAAAAAAAAAATTCATTCTTAAGTTTGATCAAGTCCTTTAATTATTTAGCATTTAAACTAGAAGGTACCTTGTGCTGTTAGATATCCAAGGATTTAAACAGCAACAGCCTTCCATTACTGGTAATATTGCTGTACTGAACAAAGTGGTTCAGTTAGCCCCTTCAGTTAACGCCTATCTCATTAGCATGATACTTTCGAGGGCTTTTGATGGATGTAGCAATTCATTCTGTAACAAAGGAAAAACTCCAATATATTGCAGTCAGTTGAATAATTTCATGACTTACTGGTTTGACATTTTCCGTTTCCTTGTATTAGGCTATTAGCGATTCTCAGCCACTATAGTCGTATTTCTTTTGTAACAGTTCCACATGATTCATCTATGTAAATATGGTGGAAATTTCTTGCTGTGCTCATACCAGTCTGTTGTTTTTGCAAGTTTAATAAGATAGAGTAAGGCTTAGAGTGCATGGATCTATTTAGTACTTTTCCTGGAAGCAGTTACAACTGGCATTCAAAAGCTGTTCGAGAGTGTTTCTCTTTATGTTTGATGATCACTGACTTCACTAGAACCTTTACGTATTCATGCAAATTACTTCAAGTATTTATGCATGTTTAATAAGCCCGAGTAACGTTTCGTGTGCATTTATCTGGTGCTTTAACCTGGAATCAAGTAATACTGGCACTGGCACTGGAAACAAGACACTGTTTCTCTTTTCTATGGTCACAGACTTCACTCTCAAATGTGACTAGAATCTTCTTGAATTCATGGGCATTTCTGTGGTAACAAGTAAACAATGGTATGTGTAAATAGCTTTTCTCATTCTGTAGTTTACTGATATGATAGATCCCTATTTTGTTAATTTAAAGAGATCAAGAAGGGAAAGAATTTTTGAACTTAAGATACCATAGAAAGAGTAGAATGTCACTTACTACTGTAGAAGTAACCTGCATTATCTGATGTTTCTTCAAGGAGATACCATTTTCAATAGTGTCCCAACTGAAAATAAGTGATTTGAAATAAATTTTCCTTTTTCATTTCAGCGGAAATCCTTTTATATGCTCTCATTTTGTTTGTGGAGATTCATGTACTTGTACAGGCAGATAGAGATCGATAGTAAATTTTTGGAGGAGCAGCACATAATGGATTACAGCCTCTTGTTAGGCGTTCATTATAGAGCACCCCAGCACCTACGATCTCCCATCTCGTGCAGTGGACGTACAACAGCAGAAGGATTTGGAAATGTAGCAGAAGATGGTATGTTTGTTTCTGAAAGATTATGAATATTTCATGTGTTTCCCAATCTATGTGATCACTTCTTTAATGTAAATTACTGATCCCCCTTTCTAATCAATGAGCAAGTGCTTGATCACTGTTTCTGAAACTTTATTATTTTACTATTTATTACAGAGTCTCTGGAGGATGAAATATCACCACAGGGCCTTGTTTTAGTCCCTCGTGGTGCAGATGATATTAATGTAGTCGTAGGACCTCATGTCAGAGGCAGTCGATTGCGAGCAGCATCTGCTACAGGTGACAAGGAAGTTGATCTCCTCCTTCCTGGGACTGCAAGGTATCTTCAAAAATCTTGAACATGGTACTTTCAGCTCATTTAGAAGTTTCATTCCAGGATAGCATGCATGATTCAGTTGCTAGAACCACAGTGCATCAAATAGGTTTAAGTATGAATACTAGTGTATAGGAATATCTGATACTCAAAACACAATATAAAAACAGATTTAGAAATGATACAGGCAAGAAAGTTCATGACTATATATATTCGCCCAAAGGAATGCATATTTATGCCATATATCTCATGTAATCTGTTGATTAATTTTGATCCCTTTTTCTATTGATATTTTCTAAAAGTAGCTTCCCTCGTATCCCCATGCAGACTCCAGATTCAGCTTGGAGTGAATATGCCAGCAAGAGCAGAATATATACCCAGGAAAGATGAAGCACGGATGTTTCTCAAAGTATACGATGTTGTATTATATCTCGGTATCATTGACATATTGCAAGAATACAACCTACGTAAGAAGATGGAACATGCATACAAATCTATTCAGTTTGATTCTATGTCCATTTCTGCTGTGGAGCCAACATTTTATTCACAGCGGTTCTTACAGTTCATTCGAAAGGTCTTTCCTGCAAAGTCAGTAGTAAATTAGAAGAGTTTGTATATTGTCGTTTATACCTCATCTTTTCCCTTAAACAACTAATCCCATGACTTGTTTGTAGTGTCCTCATGGGTTGACAGATATGTATCTACTATTTTCATTTATTGAGAATGCACAAAACGGCTTACGAGGGTTTGTAGTGTATCTAGTGATTTCCTTTTCTTTTTCTGGAAAAAAGTAAATGTAAACTCTTCTGGCAACAATGGAAAAACTTTTTTTTGTTGATTTTGTCAACAACGTTTCTGCATTTTGTACACCATTACCATTATGAAGATACCACCAATACACCGACTTGAATTTCAATTTAGTAGAGTGGCAACTCTCAAGTTGAGATGGAGTTTGGCAACCTGGATATGCCTGAAGATGTCAGGCTCATTTCCCAAGACATCAACGACAAATATAAATAGACAAAAAGAATATGCCAAGAAGGTAGATTGATTCACTGACAATTTAAATACAAATGTTAACTCAGATTTGGCTCCTGAAAATCGAGAAGATTAAATTTAAACAAGTATAGACCTTCATTTCAGCGGAGCAGCAGCTAATGCACCAGGCCGCTTCTGATATTTGAAGTCAGTATGTATTACATTGTCTGTTCTAAAGCAATACTAGGCAGCGTAACATGCAGCCATGATTTCATGCCTAAAACTCCAATCACCATCTGACTCTTCAAACAAAGCGTATCTACAAAACTCATCACCAGAAGAGTGAGCTTGACTGATGCATCCATGCAAATTGTATCATGGCCAATGCTCATCGTCCCATGTTGGGTGGCGGAGGTGGTGGATGCATTCCTTGGCCTTGCATCTGTTGCCCCGGGAAACCTTGTGGAGGAATCATTGGTGGTCTCCCCATGTGTGCACCAGGAGTAAAATTAGCCATTGCACCACCACCAATTGGTGGAGGTGGTGGGGCAGGCAAGTTACCACCTGGAGGCATAGGCCTAGGTCCATTAGCCATAGACGGAGGAGGAGGCGGCATAGACCCAGGGGCAGATGGTGGGCCTCTAGGCGGGTGTGGCGCTCCAGGGGGGAGTCCTTGTGGTGGTGGCGGCGGAGGAGGCAAAGTTCTAGGTGGGGCATCAGGTGTTGTTCCATTAGCTGTAGGAGCAGGTTGCGGTTTGTTGGTCTCCAGTGGCTTAGTCTTGAAGTATAACTGCAACTGAAATCGATTTATCCAGGTGAAATGTCAGATTTACCATGAGGAGAATTAGTGAAACTTGGCAAAGAAATATAAACCTCCCAAGTAGGTATTACAGTCCAAACTCATTGGAGTTTGAAGACTTCAGACGACTTACAGTGAACATTTTTGAGTCTGGATCCCAATGAGAGAAGAACTTAGGTGTAGATTTATCAATCTCGATGCTAGGAACCTAAAGAATGCATGTTTTCAGTTAGAAACAGATCTCTCATCTAAAAATAAAATCTAACAAGCATAAAAGCTGCACCATGACAAGAATATTTCTACTTTAGAACCAAACTACCTTGAACGCAATGATCTCATATGGTTCAGCAGCGAACAGAAGAAACTGATATCTTTTATCAAAAGGTTGAACTTTCTGCACAAAAGGGAAAAAGAAAAGAAAATACATAAGGATGATCCTGTTAAAATTTGAAATGATTCTTATGTACCAATAGAATACTTCAGAAAAGATAATTGTAGGACATAACAAACCTGCTCAAATGAGGACATGAATCGGTGCCTTGGCTTTGTATTGTCTTCAATCTCAGGATATTCAATCTACAACAAAATTGAAAGTCATGAAACTATTGATGAGCAAATACAATTTTTTTAGAAACATGCATTTTGTGCAATCAGAGTTTCTGCTAACATAGGCAGGTAGTTAAAATCACCCAAAAAGGCACTTGATTAGCACCAGTAGAAATCTGTGTTCTCAAGTTTATTTCACATATCTCAATATGTAACACCATTGACTTCCTAGGGGCTAGGAAGAAGGATCCCAAAAAATCCTTGGGAACAATGAGCAAAAGGATATCTCAGAAGGAAAGTAGGAGGCTGTATTAGCAAAGATCAAAAGGTGAACAACTGCACTAAAAAAATCAGCGAAGAGTCCGAGGTTATAATACTATACTCTATTACTGAACTAGCAGCTTAGCTCAAAGGAAGGCCAGCCCTTCCCTTTCCTTTCTACCTCGGCCAACCCTGAAATTCTGTTTCCTATCAATCCCAACTTAGTATACAAACTCAAGAAACTGATCCACGTTACGCCTGCAACCTACCTCTAATCTACGATATTTGTGCATTTCTCTTCTTCAGAGCATCTAGTAAACCACTTTTAACGTGGACAAAATCCTACTTTCTCATTCGTCACGCAAGCATTAAGATTCATGTAGCCCTTTAGCCAATACATTAAGTTTCTAACACTTCCGCATTTTCCATGCTTTTGAAAAGACACTAAAATTGTTTTTCCTTATTCTTTTCTCTAAATAACATACAAAGGTGTGGCCCACATCTACATGCCCAAGTGCTTTCACATTATGAGGTTGCCACCTCCTTCACCGAATGGTCCTAACACCTCCTTGTTCATCTTCAACACAAAAGACATCACAGACTTTTTTGTCCTTCACATATGGCTTTATTCTGTTATATTTGAACTATATTCTATTTTCTCTCACTATCTGCACCAAATCGAATATGGCGTCCACTCCGACTGGATATGTGTTTATAACCAACTTATCGCACCAATGAGACTAGAAGTGCTTTTTAGTTTTTCCTTCTCTATATAGCCAATTGCATTTTTCTTTTGGACTAGGTTTTCTACTGCCTAGTGCTTCAATTATTCAGACTGAATACTAATGCTATTCCAAAAAGGATTAATGTCGGACTTTACACATCTAATTTCGTAGTAAGTCGAAATGGCTTATCGATATTCCTCAGCATCTCTTACTCATTGCAAAAATAACATTATATTGATCTTATTTCAACACTTAATGTCATATGAGATGATACAGTGCCATTGAATGTTAGTTAGCAGCAGATATGTCATAAAGATCAAAAGGAAAAAAAAAAAAAAAAAGGACAGCAAAAGACATGGCATACCTGAAATAGAAGAGATCTTTGTTTTGTCTCTGGATCAAACTGCTTGGTTACTCGATATCCAGGCCGACCAATTTTAACTGCAATTGCAACAGACGAAAAACTTAGTACAGGTCAACCAATCAACTGGAATACCTTGATAGCTATCATCAAACTATTCGTTTCTCACTCTGAAGATCTAATGCTTAAAAGAATTAATTTTTAAAGCATCCGGTATTGGAAGTCCATTGGCCAGATTATATTTGGATCCACTGGGAAGGCCCACTAAGAGGGTAAGCCGCTATCTACCAAAAGGTTCTCCATTCGATGCTTGAACTCGACACCTCTAGTTAATGGTGGTGAATTCTTACCATTACACCACTTTCTTGATAAAATAAAGTACAGAAGGTACTACCAAAGTAATTATTACAAAACCCAATATTTTCAGTAATTTTGCCAATGAAAAATGGCAACGTCAAAATCTTTATCTGAAATCTGACTCAGATTACTATAATAAATAAAATGGCAAACTTTCTTTCCGTCTAATAATAAATCCACTCTATCACATGTCCAGACAAAAAAGACTATAGCGTGATCAATTGTATAGAGAAAATCCTTTTAACCCTAAATTTCTTTTCTGGAACCCTATTCAACTAAACAACAAAAAAGACTATATATCTTCTATAATAGAAAAATCAACAGATCCACAGTTTCCAGTTGGTGGATAATGATTCTGCCCTTCTATCCTTCCTACTTAAAACCATCTCTATCACAAGTTATCCGCACCTGGTGTTTCTACCAAACCATACTAATTTACCGTGGTAAGTCCTAAATTAAGGTGAGAATGCAGGCTAATTAACCGAGGTTTAGCGATAAGAGTATATTTGAAGGCATGTGGCATGTATCCAATCCAATGTACTACCAATTAGAAGTCCAAAATTGAAGTTCATAACTTTAATGTACGAAGAATTGGAAAAAAAAATAGTTTCAATTATTACCATTCCTTTTGAGAGCGACTTTGCGCTTATGAGGCTGCGGCTGAGCTGGCGCATCCTTAGCTTCACGAGCAGCTCGCTTTGCTAAATTGGTCTGATGGCGCTTCCCTTGCGTATGGGCCAAGTAATTCCCTTCGTTATTGTGTAGCGTTAAGCAAAGTTTACACTCGTAGCTTCCCAAATGGTTTCGCATGAAATATGGATCTTTGGCCAGATCAATTGTCTCAAGGGCAAGCCGCCGTAACCGCTCACGCCGATCGATGGCTTCATTTTGTGATGAGGCGGCGCCACCACTTCCTGGCTTCGAACCCCACTCTCTGTCCATATTACTGGTTCAATTGTTCTGTTAGCAGAACTAACGGTTAGCTTGAGTTTTGGTCTTTTAGGGAATAGATGAAAAGTAGCGGGGCAAGTGCATAGATAGTCCATGCTCATGGATGCTATTTGAATATTAGCACAAATTTATTTTGTCATGAAATTTTAAATTTAAAATTTTAATTTTAGAACAATTCAAGATATTTTTTCTTCTGATAAATTAAACTCAAAAACTAAAGTTCACAAAGCACTCGCTAGTTTCTAATTAGCAGTTTAAAGTGGCTACCAGATGTCATTTCTACAATAAGAGCCGATGAGTGGATTGTGATCATTTTTATGAATTTGTCGCTTTTAGAAATCCTATTTGAAACATATTCAATAGTTAAAAATTATTTAAATATTTAGGCATTTTTGAAAATTTTCAAATTTTTCCCGTTGTTGTTACTTTTTATGCTTGTTTTCCGGACTTTTGGGTCTAAATTTTTTAACTCTCATAGCCTAACTTCACACTATAAAATTAAAATTTAAGACCGAACTGTATTCAATTTCAAATTTGGCGGTCTGACTTTTGAAACTTTAGACCCACAATTGAAGCTTTAGACTCGATGCTTTGAAGTTTGCTTGTGAAGTGACTAAATTTTCAAAAAATTATGAATTAACTTCGGTTATTCTTTAAATAGGAGTTTTGAAAGCAACTATTTATACATCTCGCTCGACCATTTTGCTTTTGGATGAAAAAGTAGGGGGTGGAGAAATCCAAAATGAATGACAGGATCGACCCTTTACTTTGAGGGGTTGTTAAGACACGTGAGATTTTTTTTCATTTGTTTGTTTCGTTTTATAACTAAACTACTCACCAAAATATATGTCGCCGAAAAAGTTTTACTGGTCAATAAGGACCATGGGTGATGGATATTTCCTCTTCTTTCTTGGTGGTATCACTTGAAATGAGTAAAGAGAATGGACTTTATCTACAGCTCAAGGGAGCTGACACGTGTCACTAAACTTAGCTGTCCATGACAGCTGTATTTTACTAGTGTTAATTAATTATATCACTGTTAGTTAGGAGATTAGTATGGTTAGAGAGAATATGTATATATATTACACTCTATACATTGAAAAGTTCAATTGTGACATATAATTCAACAAATTCTATTCTAGAATCTTCCATGAAAAATGACATGGTATCAGAGCTCTGGGCCTTTGACCCAATAGTAACATCCGTCACGCATTTGGATTACACGATCTCAATCTCAATCTCAACTCATAAAATTCTCTAAAGTTTTTTTCCCCAACATTTTCTTTGATTTTGATTGATACTTAAATCTAATTCTATGTCAAATTCTCCAAATTCTGAATCACAAATTGTTGATTTGGCTTATGATTTTTAATTTGTGCCTGAAATGGAGAAGATTGACTATGAATATCCTTATTATCTTTTTGCATCTGATTCCCCTGAGATTGCTTTAGTTACACCTCCTTTTGATGGATCTGGTTTTGGCGGTTAGAGAAAATCTGTATTGATTGCTTTGTCAGCTAAGAATAAGCTTGGTTTTACTGATGGAAGCTTGCCTCACCCAAAGGATGGAGCTGTAGATCTTAGGTCTTGGGTAAGGTGTAATGATATGGTATTTTCTTGGTTGCTGAACTCTTTAACACCAAAAATTAGGTCAAGTGTGATTCATTTGAAGTCCACAAGGATTCTGTGGAAATAACTCGAAGATAGGTATGGTCAGTCTAATCTAGCATAGTCACGTGAGTTGCAAAAATAACTGTTAGAAACTGTACAAGGATCAAGTAATATTACACCCTATTTTAACAAAAAATAAAACATATACTGGAGCACTAGAGAAGAACTCTGCACTTGAGGAAAGATTATTGGTGTAATTTTTTATGGGCTTAAATGAAACATATACTGGAGTAAGAGGAAATATCATGATGATGCAACCCTCTCCAACCATTGATAGAGCATATTACCTTCTTCTTCAGGAAGAAAGACAGAGATGTTTGACTAAAACGAACTTTTAATTTTTTTTTTCTTTTTCATATTGAAAAAGTAATAAGAATGAGAGGTGTTAAGCTTTTTATCATCCTCGCATCGAGCTATTTTTCCGTAGGACCTCCCCTACAGAATCATCACCGCAGTAGAGTTTAACCACCAAGTTCGGGATTTCCCATGCTCAAGTGTGACGACCCAAAGGGTCATCACCTGTTTTCTCATTCGTTCCGTGCTTTCGAGGCCTTGAAAATCTCATTTTTACTTGCTTCGATTTACTTGCGCAGTCCGGGCGCGTAGCCGGAAAGCTTTTATGTTGAAATATGTGAATTCTGTGAAAAATTTAAAGAGTTTTGATATTAATATGATTAAAGTTGACTTTGGTCAATATTTTGGGTAAACGGGCCCGGACCCGAGATTGGACGGTCCCGGAAGGTTCGTAGAAAAATATGGGACTCGGGCATGTGCCCGGAGTCGAATTCCGAGGTCTAGAGCCCGAGGGAAGAATTTTTCTGTTAAATTATTTTTCTAAAATTATTAAGGAAAATGGAGATGAAAATTGATCAAAAGGCTAAGGTATCGGGCTCGTATTTTGGTTCCGACGCCCGGTACAGGTCTTATATATTGTTTAAGCGCTTTCTGTGAAGTTTGGTCGAAATCGGACGTCGTTTGACGTGTTTCAGACTATAAGTTCCAAGTTTGAAAGTTTATGAAGTTTAGAAGAAAAATCATGTGTTTTGAGGCTTGATTCTATGTAAATGAGTAAGTCCGTAGGATGTTTTTGAGGTTGTGTGCATGTTTGGTTTGGAGCCCCGATGGCTCGTGTGAGTTTTGGATATGTGTCGAGTTGCATTTTTGAACTTTGAAAAAAAACTGCAGGTCAGGTCTGGTATTCTCGCATTTGCGAAAATATTCTCGCAAATGCGAGAGTCGCAATTGCGATTCCCCATCGCAAATGCGAAGAAGGGGGAAGGCTGGGCCAGATCGCAAATGCGATCAATTATTCGCAAAAGCGAAGCCTGGGGTCTGGGCATAGGGTTGCAAATGCGACCCATTTTCTCGCAAATGCGATGGAAAGGCCGCAAATGCGAAAGTTGGCCTCCAGACCTGAGTTCGCAAATGTGAACAAAGATGTCGCAATTCCTAGGCCTGCATTGTTCGCAAATGCAAACTAATGTTCGCATTTCCCACATCCGAGGCCCAGCAAATTTTATACTTAGTCGAATTTTCATCACTTTTCACCATTCTTTCAAAACCCAAACACCATAGGCGATTTTTCAAGAGCAAACTTAATCTCAAATCACTTGTAAGTTGATTTTTACTCGATTCTTTCAATCTTTAACATCATTA